>JANQBS010000086.1:0-154277 GCA_033085395.1 Xanthoparmelia taractica | reverse complement strand
TTCGCCCTAACTTATATATTAATCTAAAATTTTCTTATCTTATTCGCCACCTAATATAAGAAATAATCTACATTATAGAATACCCCTATATATATTAGAAATTTCCTAGATTATTCCATGATATTAGTAATTTCTTATCTTATATCTTTATAAGTAATCTAATATAACCCCCTCATAATACTCTCCCATGATATAATATAATACGATATAATATGGAATATCCCACTAAATATATTAGATCTTTCCGGCCCGTAGCCCTTAGCATAATATACTTAATTAAAAACGTAGCTCTAATTTGCTAAGACTCAAATCTTAAAGCCTTTCGAAGTGAATTTACTAAAAATATTAATAATTTCTTTAACTCGACCCATAAATCTCTAAATTATCTCATTTATAGCTAAATAAGTACTCATCTTTTAATACTTCTTAAAGGCCTATCTAAGCGTATTACTTAATAATTTTAATTTAATAAATAAAGTTTCTTATTAACCTAATAATTGAGGATTCGAGATATAAAAGAATCGATCTATTTATTGTTATCTTTTTAGATTAATATACTTTAAAACCTAATTATAAATAGAATCTTTTAGGAAATTGATATTCTAGAACTCTAAAATAATTAGTTTCGAATAAAGATCTATTCAAATACTAACTTCTAAGAACGCTCGAAATTTCTTAATTATGATTGAGAATTAAGTACGTGTATGTCACGGTTTTGGCATGTGCTCTCCGAATGCCAAGCCCGATGTGGATCAATGTTGCTCCGGAGAAGAGTTTTCAGAGCCTTCGTAGCATATTCAGTCAATAGAAGCAGTCAATCCCACTACACGTCCATTCGTTCGTGACAGTGTATTAGGATTTTTAGGCCCAGGATTCAGAAAAGCGTACTTATTTGTATATCGTATAAGGATTTCTATGATCTCATTATTAAAGAATAAATTAAAGATTGCGTACGAATTATCTAGAATAAGGGTATCTAGCAATTAACTCTCTTTATTAATTCATAACTACTTAATTTTTATTAATTTATATTTAAGCAATAATCAGGGCCTTAAGGGACGTTCTTTTGGGGTCTTAGAAGGCTTAGAATCCTTCTTCACGTGATCTAGATCATTGGACGTCTTATTACGAGGCATGGTGTTGATTTGTGTAACTGTTATTTGATCTTGGGACGCGTTGTTTTTTTTTTGATGGTTGCGGGACGGAGAGTAGGGCTGAGCCCCTGAAACGAGTGCCCTGCCAGAGGATGGGATACTCGTCTGGTCGTCTTCGTCAACCGACTTGCCTGTAAAAGACACAGAACTATATCTTGTTTCATAGAAGGCTTTTCCAATGCAAACATTAGATCTGGACCCGCGGTGTTCTCTGGGAAAAAGAATGTTGCATTCGGCTTTCTCGAAGTTCTCACAAGTTCCATCCAACATGGCAACTCTACAGAGCCGTCGTACGTGTGACCCATGATATCACCTCGGAGTAAAGTATATCCAGATAGATCAAGAGCTTCGGCTTTATTCAATCACTGGGCTTTCTTTAAAGCATCAAGTAGCTGTGGCAATCGATCCTTTTCTTTCGATCCGAGCAACCGATCTTCATCGTTGACAAAGATTCGATCTAGGATTCTGAGATGAAAGACGTCAATATTGCTTATCGCTTCTTTCCCGATTACGACTCACCCAGGCCAAGAAATACTCAGCAGCCTTGCCCAAAGAACTCATTGCATTCCCTTGTTCTTGAAGAAACTCTCCCAACGACCTCTCCATCAACTTAGACCTTCCTTCCAACAAGAATTCCTTGGCAGCATCTAGAGCCAATTTTTCTTCCAGGAAATGAGTAAATCACCGGGCTGTATTTAGCCCGCCTAGACTTACCGAAGAAGAATCTCCGCGCCCACAGTTTGAGCAGCGAGACTGTGCCGTCCACGGTGCGAATTTGAGCGTCGATGTCGGCCTGCGCTTCGTCTAGGCAAAAGTACATCTGAGCTGGGCCCAATTGCTCCTCAATTAACTCGTGGGCGTCCTTCATGACAGTCAATGGTATGTCGGTCAGACATGCCAGTTGGAAACCCTCGTCAAAAAGGTCTTCTCGGTTACTTACTTGGAGCTCGAACCAAAGTCGTGGAAGAGATTCCATTGGAAAGGGCAGTTCTTTGGCTACCGTTAGAAACCGAGCGAAGACAGCTATACGATAGTTGATAAGGCTAACGAGCCATTTTGTGACCCAACTCGCCTCATTAACCTCCCGTACTCCTTGATGGATACTCCGAGCAAAGCGGATCATCTTCCCCAGCAAGAGCGTGTCTTTTGAGCCGGGAATTCGCCGTGCGCTATGAAGTCCTTGGGGTTGTAAGGTAACGAAACAAGCCTGAAAATAAAACCCGAAATGACGTGATAGCAGACGTTCGATACTCCGAGTCTTCCCTGATCCCGAAACGGCGAAGAGGACAAGAGATCCAGCTTTTGAAGACGGAATCTTCATTCCATCGGTTATTGTCGCTGGGTCAACCTCATTGATAGCGTCAAAGCTATGGTCTTCATGCTGACGCTCGCGATTGTCTTTCAAAAATTGCTCGATTGACTGCCCGGTCTTCTTGAGACATTCTGTGAATCGATTTTGAAGACGGGATCTGTATGAATACCATTGCCAAAATCTTCTGTCATAAGACGGTTCCACAAAAGGCAACAGTGTTCGATTGTATGACTCTATGAAATTCTGTGTGTCATTCTTGAGCTCTTCGTCTTGGATCCCCATGATATCACGTCTATACGAGTCAAGTTTCGACAAGTACGTTATGTCCGTTGCAAGAGCATCTTCTTGGGTCCAATCAGATGGACAGAGGAACTTTCTAATTAGGTCGACGTCTTCAGAATCGGGATGCCATGACGAAGGGTACTGCTGGTGTTGTGGTCGTGGAATTTTCAATTTCGTAATCACCTCGTCGAGCAGTGGCAAATCGTTCCAGCACAGGTCAACAAGGAATCTAAACGGATGGATGAAGTTATAGAAAATTTATCAACGTAAATAGACTCATTATGCTTTCTTCGAAGGTATAATATATGGAGAACCATGAGTTTCAAGAGAAAACCTGACTGCCGTCAATTAAGGTAGTCCATATCATCCAACACCGAATCGATGGACACGAACCATACTGCGGTGACGGCCAAGAGCCTTCCTCGATCCATAGAGGAAATTTCACACGATCCATTTCCCAAAATCATGGAGCGAGGCTGGTGCAATTCAAGCTGCGTAAACGCTTTCGTTTCAATTTGTTCAGGTACAATAGCCGAAAGAAATAGCAAAAAGATAGAAAGTGGCTAAGTAAAAGCACGCGGTAGCAGCGAGAGAGCAGTGAGGGAACGTTGGGAGCGAAAAGAGAAAACGAGGGAGCAGCGAGCGAGTATAAGGGAGTATCGAGTTGAGCACTAAGGGAGCAGCGGTGTGCATGCATAAGGGCTGCTTCGGTGAGCTGGCCTTGCGAATAAGAACGTAGCGCGGGACAAGGCTGAGATGTGGGCTGAACAACCCAATGAGCCCAGACGGCTCACCTTGCATTTTACTTCGCCCCAAGGCCATGAGTCGCATGTAAAAATCTCGGCGTGAAAATACTTTCGCAATGAACTTGAACTTGAACTTGAACGGTGTTGAAATCGGACGATTTTGAGCACAGGTTCCAGCGACACGCTCCTTACATGTATCAGCTCGCGACGCACAAAGACCTCCAACGCAGCCTTCGCCCATATTCAAGCCCAGCTATCTAGTCGGCAGAAGCACGTGGAGCTAAGCACAAAAGTGAGATTGGGGAATTAAGCACCAGCAGAAAAGTTCAGAAACGCTTCGGCCATCTTCATAACTTAATAAAGAGTCTATGCTGGCGGCACCGGCGGGGAATTTTACATATTCATCGGTGCTTAACGAAAGGGACTACCAGCTGATGCGATCCATATTAGAGAAAGCTGCTGATGCAAGTCCGCGCACATGTTATCCCCGCGAAGCTCAAACCTACTGACCTGAGTGAGATAAGGGGCACAAGTGCATTACGTTCTCCACGGTAAGCCAATCCATTTCCGAAGATTCATACCTGCTCTATCTATCAGACCGTTAATTCTCGTGCTTACCTACTTCCGAGCAAAGCTTTGCTCACGAATCGCCTCATCATCCGATTCATGGAACTTGAGGAGCAGGAGTAAGAGCCGTTGAACTGGTCATCATACACCACTGCTACTCGCATGCTTCCTAGGGTGTAAGTACTACATCGCAAGGTCTAGGAATTATGATCCGGAGTTTCTTTCATTGACAGTGAGTGGCGCGGACGGGGGATGCACGCTGTGGTCCTTTTGGCAACAAACACCGCTCTACATCTGATGGTCTTGGCTTTTGCATTCGCCTTGACGTCACGCTTGTCTAGTGCTCTTACTGAACGCAGGTGCTGATTCTCACGCCTCGAAATTCCAGGGGTATCAATCAGCGCGCTTGACCCCGTGTGGTATTTGAACTTGGAACAAGCATGGTTTGACATCTTGGATGAGAGCACCCCAGATGAAAAAGATGCGAATTGATACCTGGGACCAAGAGACATTTGGGCCGACAAGAACGAGGTCAATGACTACATAACTAATTTCAATCATTTCATTTGCTTTGGCCGCTGATCCAATAATTAGTCTGGTTCACAACTGACAACTAATGTACATAGGATCAAGCATTGCATAGTACCCTGATTTAGGGAGGGTTATATCATGGCCGGCGCATCTCAAAATCAATATTATACTATGTTTAAAGACTTGATTAAAAAAATACGCCGAGCTAACACTTTGAGAATTTCGAACCTGGAGATTAAATGCTCTCTGTGACTGTCCAATGTACATAGGCAATGTACATAGGCTTTGCGACCAGCCGGGCTGCAGAGGAAGAGTGAACCGCACGGGTGTGGTTCACATATTATGGCATGCAAGATGCGGAGCAAGGGCCATCAAAGCTGTTCGATGTAGGATGGCGTCTGTTATGGTGATCTTGGAGCTTGCATGATTCTCTTCATCTCTTTCATACCGTCTACCATTTAATCTAATATCTCTTACGCACCCGCTCGCCGTACTTGTAGAAAAACCAAGGTACAGGTGCAAACGCCAGTGATAAGAAACCAAGAAGGCTATTTCCCCATCCCAATCCGAGAGAATTGTACATTTACGGGCCCGCAAGCGGAAGGAAAGTTTCGAAGAGCGAACGCAGTATCGTATTCGTGGCTAGCGCCGACGCGGCATAGGGCCCGAAAGCATCGACGAGGTAGATCTGAGCTGGCATGATGACGAAAAGAGATCCTAAGCCGATGAAGAGAGTGCCTAAGATGGGCACAATCCAGTGGACTTTGGCATTGACGCTCCATCCGTACCAGAAGAATTCGATGGGCATGATGGGGGTAAAATAGACCATTAGTGGTAGTCGGTACTCAGGCTTCATCTCTGCTTCTCCAGCTCGAGCTTTGAGCATCCTATCGCTAAATAGGCTGAAAATGGCTAGGCCGAAGATCATGCCAATGCCGAGTCCGAGATAAGAGAGGCCTGCGATACCGCTCGTGAAGCCGTACTGTTCTTGGAGGACTAACGGGAAAGTTGTAAAGAGGAGAAATGTGAGGCCGAATACAAGGGCGCAGAAGGTGGAAAGAGCGAGCACGATTGGTGAGAACACGAGCATCTTAATTGGACGAACAATGGAGCGCGCGAAAAGAGCGGTCGGCTTGAGCCCTGAGTCACCCTTGGCCACCAGCAGAGGGTTGCCTCGCTCGACGGAAAGCCTAGCAGCCTTGCGTTTCAAGAGCACGGGTGCCTATGTCTCGCGCATGAAGATCAGTGCAGCGATTGAAACAGTGCTACTCTGATAAAAGGTTAGTGTTCCCAATCGAAGAAATAGGTTCCTTGGAAGGCTGGTTAGGAGCTCACAGCAATGGCCAAGATCCAGAAGTTCCAACGCCATCCTACTCCTTGAGAGATGAAACCACCCATGATAGGCCCGATGACGGGACCGAGAAGGGGCCCGACAGCAAAAACCGCCATGGCAGCTCCTCGCTTTTCTTGCGGGATGACATCTGCTACGGTACCGCCACCATTGGTGAGAGGCGCAGATCCTGCGCAACCTGACACAAAGCGGAATGCTAGGAACATGCCTATATCAGTGCTCAAGGCGCAGCCAATTGTGAATGCTAAGAAGAATACGTTGCAGGCGTGGTAAATATATAGACGCCCATAAAGCTCTGATAAGGGGGCAACAACCAGTGGGCCGAGAGCAAGCCAAGAAGATAGACGGTGACGACCAGTGCGCCGAGTATTGCGCTTGTCTGGTGGAATTCATTCATGAGTAAATCGGCTCCAGGGGCGAACATGGTTGAGGCGAGGTTTCTGGCAATATCATCAAACAAGGCCTTGACTGAGACTCTATGGAACTTACGCGATGAGGGTAATGATGCTGACAAGAGCGACGTGACCGATCCTGATACTTTTGGACCAATTCTGAGGATTTGCTGCGTCATTCGGTCCACTCCAACCGATAATGTTCGAGTCTGCTTTCAGCCGAGCGGAGTCATCAATGTCTTGATGATCATTCAGTTTCGTGTGGATTGATCCCCTTTCCATATCGTCCTGTAGGGAATGATTTGACGTGTTGGCAGAAATCAGGATGGTGGGCAACGATGTGCCTGTCGCCTCGGGGGACAGTGTACGGCCCTGCTCCGAAGGGACGTCTTGAGACATGATGGATAAAGATGGGTAATGAGGAAAGTGATTAACCCCCTTGCTCGTCTTGTACTGCAACAGGATATGCTGGAATGAGAAGTGAAGGATGATATATATATACTGGGTAAAGAGTGGCTGGAGGCACCAAAGGCAAAGTGCAATGGAGTAGGATATTAGGTGGTTTCGATGCAACAAAGATTGACGTTGGAGAAGGCATAATGCTTGAGTTGTAGGTTGACTGAATGAGTACCCAGTAAACAACGGAGGATCGCAGCGGAAGATGGCAAGCGGAGGGTGACAGAGTAAAGTAAGCAAGCTAAGGTAAGGTAAGGTAAGTTAAGTTCCCTGACGGTTTCCTTTAGGCTTAGAACCTTAGCGCCGGAGGGTCGTCGGATGATCGGAGCGGAGATCGGAGGATGGCTACCTAGTAGCTAACCGAATAATTTAATGTAACGCGAGTTATTATACTGTATTGTATTACTTGATTTGGTATAGCCTTAGGAGCCGCGTCTTCCGTCCTTTCTTTCTTCCCTTTCTTTACCACCCCTACTACACGTACGAGAAATTCTGGGAGAATCCTTTGGCTACGCCCGTGATGTGGATCGGCATGCTGTTTATAATGATGTGTTTAGCCACTCAATCTCAGTCTTTCCCGAGAGGAGTGGACTGATATCCTTTATCGGCTCAAGACATTCAGCATCTGGTACGGTTGTATCAGGAGAGGACCGTTCAGTGCCTTGTGCTTGGAAAGTACACCAAATCCGTTCCGTACACCATCCCAACACTTCTGCTCTACTTCACGAGCGAACACTTTCAAGGCGAAGACACTGAGATTGGCACTTGGATCCTCTTAGGGATGATTGTGCGTATAGCCATGCGTATGGGCTATCACCGTGACGCTCGTCACTCTCCTCAGATTTCACCATTCCATGGAGAAATGCGACGACGCGCGTGGGCTCTCCTTGCGCAACTTGACCTTATGTCTTCCACTCAGATCGGTCTCCCAAGAATGATCAAAGAATCGCAAACGGATGCTGCGGAGCCACGAAATCTCGTAGACGACGATTTTGAAGAGGATATAGATGCACTGCCTGCTTCTCGACCAGATACAGATTTGACACCAATGCGGTATGTCATTGTCAAGAACAGAATAATGTCCGTTTTTGGCATGATCTCAGATCTCACGACTTCTAAGGGCATAATCTCCTACGCTGAGGTTATGAGGTTAGATAAAGTACTTCAAGAGGCCCGTGATGCGATACCACCAGGCCTGCAGATGCGGCCAATAGCAAAGTCTGTTCTTGACAACCCCACCGCTGTCATGCGACGTATCCATCTTGCCCTGATAATCAATAAGGCGCAATGCATGCTTCATCGTAAGTATCTGGTCGCGGCCCATTCGAATAGTCAGTACAGCTATTCTCGCCAATCCTGCATTGACGCCGCTTTGCAAATGCTGCAACTCCAGTCTACTCTTAGTGAAGAGACTCAGCCAGGTGGCCGACTCTACCATGATAAGTGGAAGGTGTCCTCTTTGGTAAATCACGATTTTCTCCTCGCTACAACGACTCTGTGCCTAGATCTTGACCGTGATATTGCAATGCAAGCATCGATCCAGCTCCGCGATTCCGCAAAGGAAAAGGATAGAAGAGACATAATCATGCAAGCTTTGCACGAATCGTACAAGATTTGGCTGCAATCAAGCCGCTCATCCCAAGAAGCTCAAAAAGCTGCTGAGGCATTGAAGATAATGCTTGGGAGGGGAAGTGGTGTGGATGTGTCCAATTTGAACAGTGATGGCGGTAAGTCATCAAGAATGGGAGCGCAAGACACTCAGATTCCGGCTGTGATGTCGACTCCAGATTCATAGTTTGTCACGGGTCAGCTATTCCAGTCCTGTGGCAGTCCTACAACATGCGTAAGCCCGCCATTTGCACCTCAATGCCGACCAAACATACCTGTACCTTCCTACGCAGGCATCAGCAATGCCAGTGATTATGATGAAATGGCAAGTGGATTCGATTGGGTGAGGCGGTGATTCTGTGATGCGCTTGTGAGCCCAGCTGACACATTTTGAGGATAACTGGGAGTCTCGTTTCCAAGGATTAGACTTCGGAAACCCCGGTTAGAAGACGGTCAAAATCCCTTGAGGTACGATCCCCAAGCTTGAAATATGTCTTCAGCACAGGATCCAACTTTCGCTGTTAGCACCACATTGGGCGCTTGATATGGTAGGCCGAGTCCGCTATATGACATACAAGTCTTGTGCCAAACATCTACCTCCCTCGTCTATGGATCCAACGCGGCAGTCTAATATGGAAATTGAATTTCACCGAGTGCGGCGCCTTCTTGCCATTGGCTGACGGTTCCAATCATCAGCGTAGGACATCCACGTTCATACGAGACTAAAGAGAGCCCAAATGCAGCTGTTACTTGAGCGAAAAATGCGCACGGGAGGCAGCGCTACTTTCAATATCAGAAGTTTTCCGTTCTCAGATCTGACAAGTTCGACATTCAGTCATTCGGTGCTAATATAGGGTCTAATGACAGATGTCTTTAGCCGTAAGCACCAAACATCGTCGGAGAGGCGGCAGGCTAGATAAATCGATGTTTAGCAACGCCCCAACAAAACAAACATCCAGAGAAGACTTCGTGGGCGGCTATAGCCGCAGCAAAATGTGACGCACTACGGCACCCCCGAGAAGTTGTCAGCATGGTATATGATTTGAGAAAAAATTTCTCCGATGTATCGCCCTCTTCCAGTTCCGGCAAGGTCATGACTTGATCCTTTTGTCCTCTCTCATGCTGTCCAATTTACAATCCATACTACTTCGTTCCGATTGAAGCATTCATTCTCAGGAAGAATACTATCTCTCATACACGTAGAGCTCTAACTCTCGTCTAACATTAATAGTGTGCATCAAAGAATTCTCTAACTTGGCTACTAATGAGAGAGTAGCGGGAACATTTGTATTCGACGACCTAGGTAGCTCGGCAGTACTGGTGCATGCTGAATTGCCAAGGAATATCAATTCCTGCAACTTGAGGGCGAGGCTACTACTAACATGTTGAATCGCACCCCCTATAGGCTAAACCGTTCAGACGCTGTCAGCATAGTCATCAACAGTCAATAACAAGTTCGAGTGGAGCACACTGACCTGTAAATGAGTTGCTCTCTTCTCGAGACCAAGTTCAACGACTTTTTTTCGATGGTTGCCCCAAACCAAAGGGTATCAATCAGCCAATCAATCCAGGTCGACCGTTGGTTAGTGGGCCTCATGATCTAGAGCCATGTGGGAGCTACTGGGCCCCTCTCTCATATAGATTGCATGGCCATGGCGAGGCTTCTGTGTATGGGCCTCGCACCGTGGATTGACTGCTCATTCGAATTCTTCTCTCTAGGGCCTATGTATATAGCGTACGTGCACTCCCGGCATGGGAGTTTTCTATCGTTAGGGTAGTACGAGATACGGCCTATCCAGGCCTGCTGACCCTGGCGTTAGGCCGGCCCCATCACATTAATCTCATATCTACTTTGTAACAGTGCTTGTGTCGTTTGGTATGCCTTTATCAGAACGGAAAAAACCGAGGATACATAAGTCATGGACTTTGACGGTTCAACAGCCGATCAGGTTACCCCTTGGACCGGCACATGTTGTATTGCTTCATGTTCGCTGCCAGATTGATTTTTCCATCGCTTGGGAAAGAGCACCTTTGACTACCGCCATGGGAAGAACCTCTTCATAAAGCCCCGGGGTTGGCCAGAATATGTGCCTGGCACAGGCGTCGAAGGAGCAATGGATGGCTGTGGGTTCTCGTTGGCAAATCTCCGCGGCCAGTTCCTACCACTAAACGTATCCCTGCTCGGTTTCATTGATGGCTGGCGCGCAGGGGGTCCCTGGGAACGATGACTCCACGAAACTTCCTGCGATGAAATGACCTCGTGTGTTTGACGGAACGACGTCCTGGTCTTCTCTCGGTCTTCCCGACGGCTGTCTTTCGTCCTCAAGTCGAGATTTTGGGTGCCCTGGACGATCTTCCTTGACGTGATAGGACTCCACAGGCACTGATAGCCGGCGCTGAGGAGGTCCAAATAGGTCCTCGTGCGCTCGTGTGAGTGGGTGGGTCGATGGCCTTCTTTGTTTGGGACTGAGTCGCCTAATCCTAGAGTCGATGCTTGAGTCGCTATCAGTGAGCGTGGCCGGATTGTGCGCGAATTTGATTTGGGCAGGACTCTCTTGATTCAGTGCAGACATCACCGGATCCGTAGCAGGAATAGGTTCGATCGCCGTCATACCGCTTAGTGAGCTGTCGTTGAGGCCACGCGGATCCGAAATCCTCACCCTTGCTGGACTTATCACAACTATGACGGGTTTCGCTACGATAATCGGAGGTGTGCACTTGGTACGAATCCGGACAAGTAATGGATGCAGGCAATACAGTGCCTTTCCAACGCCCTTCTCACCTTTGGCCTTTTGCCATGTATCGGCGTCTTTTAAATCTCATTCGTCAAGCATTTGTTTTCGGGAGATCCCGTCAGAGACCTCGAGGTGCCTCGTCTCATATCGGTGGCTTGAAGATCTGAGATCTTGATGTAGCTTGATCGCTGGGTCCAGGATTTCTCGCCTGAATTTCTTCGACTTTGGCGAATGGACCGGCTTCGCACAGCCAGGGCAAAAGGATGTTGTTCAGTCTCCCGCAAATTCTCTTTGAAGCTCCCTCAAGGCGAGTCTCATTCTCACGGAGCACCGTTAACGCGGTCATTGTCTGAGATCTCCATACGTCAATCTCTCCTGCTCTGCCACGACTCTGTCAGACGGTTGACCCAGAAGTACGTGCGTGCCCAACTTACTTTTAGCATGCCACATACCCTTGATACATCTTCCAAAATGCGGATCTGATCCTCGGTAATCCCCACTGGATTCTCCCTTCCGAAGACAAATTCATCGAGAACCCACTGGATTATCACAGACAGGATATAGAAGTTGGAGCAATCGTAAGGCCCCCATACACTGATATCTTCCTTGTTGAGAAAAATACTCAAGAGATCTTGAGATATCCGCCTCTTGGGCTTTTGCTTTTGCTTATTCCTCTGACAGAGGTTGTACAACGCATCGTCATCAACGTCTCCCATGATTTCGAAAACAAATTCATCAATCTATCCACGGATCCGTTCCAAGGCCTTTCGAATGGAGTCGTCAGAGATCTGCGTAGGCGGCATCCGCCTAAACGATTCCGTTTGGCATGCTTCCAGATCCAGTTTCAAATCCTCATTTTCTCGTATCAAGCGTGTATTCTCTACCTTGAGCGTGGATAATATTTCACGTATCCTCGTCACTGATCGCTGGACTCTATGGGCTTCATGTGACGCTGATTATGTTGAATGCTCGTTGGGCTATCTGTCTTAGCATTACTTGGCTTGTTCAAATATTAACCCCATATTCTGATATAAGAAAGATTGACGAAAGTTACTGAAAGCCTTACTTCAGGGTATGTGCTGCAATGTCGCCGTGATGCGTCAACGAGACCGCATTCCCTTCCATGTTGTGACCAACGTCCTTGAATGGCTTTGTTGATTGAGAGTATGGTGGGTCTTTCCATAAGAGAAAGGATCAGGTAGGATTTCCAAGTTGCAGCTGCAGATTTTCCGGCGATGACTTGGCCGTGCTGGTTGGGAAATACAGTGCTTTGAACCGCCGGCTGATCCGGCTGCATGGCAATCGAGTACCAGGCGCCGCGCTACCTTGATTGCATCAAGGAGAACGAAGCCATTGGCAACTTTCAAACCCAGAGCTTCAGTTAACGGAAACGTGCACGAAAACGTCCGCACTTTCAACATGGTCCTGGCCTGAGCGTGCGAACCGAACCCCTGCACACACACCTACCACGGTTCAGAGCAGAATCCAATCAGTAGTCGATCTACGCGTTTTCTAGGCTCTCACTTCTCCCCCCTCCCCACCCCTGGTGCCAAGGGAGGGGAGGGCTGCGCACACGTCCTTTGCCTGGAAAGAATCGGCCAGTCAGTGAGAGAACTTGCCGTTAGTCTAAACCATCACGCTCACGCCCATCTGTGCCTTTCAGATGAACTCACTCCCTCTCAATCTAAATGTTTCGTTATCGGCAAAAAGGCTGCATCGTGCCGTACGGAAATTCTCGTGATTTCTGCAGTCTGCCGATAAGAAATTCAATTCCGGAGTGGTCCCAAGTAATCGGGCTCTTCCAGAATCCAGAAACGATTTTGATCCCGCTTACTTCATATGCAAGTGATGCGCCTTACTCGTGAGTCCACCATCCGCCGGGTCTCATGCGAGGGAGGGATCTATACTCCTGCCGCTGCCTTGTGCTGGCAGGCTACTAGCCCCGGGGGGGGGGGACATATGCCCAAAGGGTAGGTCTGTCATATGGTGGAAGCCCTACCCATCGTCCGACGAGGCTTTTTCGCAGCCTTGTCGCTGCTTGCTTTTCTTGGGAGGGACCAGACTTCGCGCCGACTTCATAAACGCATGCTGCCGTAAGCAACACATGCAAAGGCCTTCGATTTCTTTCTTTTAGCATGAGTGTTCAGAGTCCAGATAATTCATCCATCCATTAAGTTCTCGCACCAAATCTGTTTCTGCTTTCCAGGTTATATATTTCTCCAGACCGGAAACAAAAGCCCACCCAAACATGCGCGTCAGTGAGAGGGCGGTCGAGCGGAAGATCTTGATCGCTGTGGATTTTGGTGCGTAAGGATGGATGATGCTGAAAATCGATTGGGTTTTTTCCTTACAGTAGTCAGCTGAATCAGGATGCCAGGAACCACATTCTCTCTCTAGCGTGCTTTGGGAGCAGACGAGCGCAGTAAAATAAAGTCAAGTCCAAGACCGTGACAGCTGTGATTAGAAAGCGCTAATGCCAAGTTTGCGGATTGCAGGCCGGTAGGTAGACAACATGTCGTTCAAGACTGGCCGAACGAGGATTCCACAGGTCAGTTTCACCACTGACACAGTGCCCACGTAAGTTGGGGAAAATGGTATTCTATATAAATACATACTTTTTTTACTTTGACAAACTTATACCTAGATATGAAACCTCGCAGGAGCTCGAGATACGACAACGATGACTGCAGATGGGGTTACCAGGTCCAAAACGACGAGCAACGAACGATATGAGTGGTTCAAGCTGGGTCTGGATCCCCCCTCCATGCAGCGAGACAAGGACAGTCTTGCGAGAAAATACCCGGGAGCTAAGCGCCTGCCCATCATCCACCCGTCATCCAACAACAGGGCAATTACTCCGCAGAAACTCACCATCGACTACCTGAGGGCCTTGCGCCGAAACGTCCTCGATGCCGTGCTCCAGCGAACGCAGCGGGCGTACATCATCACCGTCCCCGCGGTCTCGACGGAGAAGGCGCGGGAGCTGACGGCCCAATGCGCCGTCGACGCCGGCATGGGCTCGTATCCAGGACCAGATACAGCAGACCAAGAAGACGGTCAAATTGATTCTCCTGGTCGGCGGCTTCGGCAAGAGCAAATATCTCGAAAGCAGGATCCGGAACATGTTTGGTCCGGACATCGCGGTGACGGGCTCTCTTGACAGGTCCGTTACCCAGGGTCCATCTCATACAGTTTGAAGGCGGCGGCGGCAGAAAATCACGCATACTGACCATCCACACGCCAAAACAGTCAAACCGCGGTCGTGCAAGGAGCGTTGATGAAAGGCTTAGCGGAGGTCAAGGGACTGACGACAGCGAAGCTGCCGCGCATCAGGGCCCGCAAAGCTCGGAATCACTCTGGGACCGAATGCGTGACGCCGTACCGGAGACGCCAACATCCGAATGACGACGACGGCCATAGTCCCGAGCGAAAGTAGGTTTCTCTCTCTCTGTCTCTCTCTCTTTCTCGGCGTCGAGACGTCCAACTTTCCCCATCCATCCAACAAGTAAACGACGTACAGGATGCCGCATCAATTCGCCGGCGAAGACCGCGTCGAATTAATGAAATGGTTTCTCCATAAGGTATGTTTAACGGTGGGAATATTCCACCAAAAAAAAAAAAAAAAAAAAAAAAAAACGGCATGCCCGCTATTGCTGTTGAGCTCAAATCTCGGTGTGTGTGCAAAATAGGGAGACACGATGACAGAAAACGAACCGACAGTCTTTGGATTCTCAACGGATCAACCCGTCTCTGCGGACCGGCCTAGGAAGATCATGATACCCATCTGTTGCCTTACCGATGCGGAAAACACAGGGGCGCCGCGCTACAGGAACAAAGGTGAGAGAGTGTGTCTAATTATGAAACTCACAACTTGATGATTGATGTTCCCGTAGATGTCGAAAAGTTGGGAACAGTCACGGCCGATATACATAGCATTGACCAAGGGTTGTTGAAGAAGGAGCGGGGAGGCAACGGGGAAACCCACTACATCATGGATTTCGACGTGGAAATGAGGTGCTTTGCTGCGAGATTGGAGTTCACGCCCATATACTTGTATGGATTGGATGGACAGATGAGGTTCGAGCCGACTGCGTTCAAACTTGAATAGAGACTCGGAAGAGAGAGAGAGGGATTTGGAGCAGGGCTGGGAAATTTATCATGCCAAGATCTTACGGTCGGTTAAGCAACTTTTTTCATGTGGCGTTTCTCGAGGTTATGTCAGTATAATTCAAGCCTGCCTCTGCTACTTGCTAATGCCGGCTGAGATTGTCCCTGCAACAATATAGTAGGAAGACCCTTGGTTGGGGCTGGAGGGAAAGCTGCAATCAAGGATCCGGACCTTGAGGGGGAAAGAAAGATGGGGGGAAAGGTAGCAAACTTTTAAGGTCCCGTTCAACCATTTGTAAGGTACTAATGGAGTAGAACGGTTTATTGCGGCCGTGTCCAGTCTCTGCTGGATCATACACCTCGGGGAAGTCCAGGTAGTAAGTGCATCAGACCAACCCACGGAGAAACCTCAGGCCGACTTTCCATCATCAGGAGGCCTTTCGAATGCCTCGCCCATGCCCTGCTCATAAACGGGAGACTTGCCTGCAGTCCAGGTACTTCAGGGAGTAAGAAAAATACTGGCTGGGGTCCTTTCGTCACGGTCCACGCCCAAGATGAGCCGGCTCCGGTCTCTCGTGTACTGGCCCATGCTGAACATCACCCCCTTCACGGACTGGACCGTGCCCCAAAGCGAATCCTTGTTCATGCCTATTATCATTTCGTTCAGGAAATGGACGGAAATCCGGGTCGGATCCATTAGTGATAGGCGGTGAAGGTATTCCATTGTCATTCCCATTCCTTGGGGTGAATCTTGTCAGTGACCGCTGGGATTGGAGGCAGCAGTAGAAGATGAGGAGGATGACGACGATTAGGACGACAACTATTATCGCGATGGTGGTGTTTTGCTTGGTCATTGTCCAGAGTTACGGAAGTGTAAACGATTATGGTGCCGAGAATGTAGATGTGTAAATGCAGGGTAATGGACACCACGGAGCTGGACGGGATTTCTTGCGTATACTGTCTGGTTCGAAGATCAGCATTTGTAAGGAACCTTGGACGATCGAGGTTCGCGTACATTCTCAGCCTTTCAACCTACCCCAAACAGAGACCCTTTCCGAGTGTAGAGGTTTTGAGAGGCCGAGAGAGAAACAGATAGGAGAGAAAAGGGAGAGCCAATGACCTCGAATTTGACATCGTACACAAAATCAGCACGCAATCGGGATCTTGAGACCTCGACAGACCTGGTGCAGTACCCTTCGTGGTGGGGTAGTATATCCATGTCAGGCTGTGGACCCACTCACACCTCCCGTATTCCCGCTATGCAGTTCGTGCGTCCGAGTCTCCCTACCCTGGTGAGGTCTTATCAGTGGCTCTCATAAGCAGCGGATGCATGCAGTGACTGATCAAGTACTTCGTCATGCAAAGCACCCAAAGTGAGTCAGAATATTGCGCATGGACCTTGTTTCTGTGTTTGTTTTCTCATTTCCACCGAGTGTTACTGAAACATACATATGCCGTTGTAGAGTTGAATGATGCTTTAGAGACAATTACCACGTGGGAAGAGCGTCGCTATCATATCTACATGGCTTTCTCGTGGGTCTATAGCTCTGAATGTCCAACATTTGATTTCCAGCTCCTGAATTCTCTCAGCCACTTCCTTACCGTTCGGATCTCCCACAGATGGGCCTGCTCGATGAACTGTGGCTCTGCGTCGAGATCAAGAATGCCGTAGCTATCCCAGTGATGGCCCGCGCCGGCAATCAAATATTCAGGATGAAGGTCTGTAGAATAGCGGGCTGGGGCGTCATTTGAGTGATAGCAAACGTCGAGCCAGTTGTCAATGTTGCCGTCGATGAAGGCTAGACGATCCGCAGAGAAATTGAGATCTCCGTAATGATTGTAGTAAGTCAAATTGGGCGTGCTGGGTATTGAATTGAACTTCCCCTTCGGAAAAGCCCATTCACACCATTGCTGGGTGTAGTTGACCTGGAGGACACGGGAGATCAATGAAGGTCCAGTTGCGGGTGCGACCTGATAGGCGCCCTGTTCGGTGCAGGTACTGTAAAGGTAACTGCGCGCTGCTGAATTGGTTGTGTCGGCATAGAAGGTTTGATTCTGGGTGCCAAAGCACGATGTGCTGTCGATCGGCACACCGTCACAGAGTGGGAGGAGTATTTGTTTCACGTAGTGGGCGTAATTACCGAGGTTGGTCCAAGCTTGGCCATTACTGTATTTACTGAGCACGGTGTCGACCGCTGTGATGTTCTCAGGGGCATCCAGATTGGTAACATTAGAGCAGAAATGGAAGAAATCTTGAGAGCCATATGTCGAGTTCCAGTTGAGCTCTTGCCATGTGTTGGTCGGATAGTTCATTGGCCCACCAATTGGGAAAGCAATTGTCATGGCGAAGTCTCGATTGTCTATCAACGCCTCAAGGCCGAAGATCGCCTTGAACTCGTTTACCGCTTGAGTGTTATTTGCAGCAATCAGTGCATCGAACTTCTCGATGATATTATTGATACTTGTGACGCAGTCTGAGGGCGCGAATTTCTGAATTGGAGCGTACCACTCAGGATAGGCGAGCACCGCATGGATTACGGCGCTACTAGCAATACCGCCATATAGCAAGCCTCCGTATTGCTTGACCGAGAATGCAGTCTGGGCTCCTGCCAGACTTCCTCCATACAAGATCCATGGAGTCGTCGGCGCCGATATATTACCTTCGATGCCAGGGAAGGTTGCATGAGTAGCGAAGTATGCATTGTCCGCAATTGTTTGTTCGGTAGTCATGTAGGCCAGCTGGTCTGTAGTCGAAGTCTTGTAAGGGAACGATTCTCCATAGTATCTATTCTCCAGGATGACGCCCAATCCATTCGTAGCATCCATCAAGATCTGGATGATGCCAGTCTCCAGGTTCGAGAACCTGCTCGGCCCACTGGTTTCACCTCCTATATAGAGATACACTGGACCGCCAGGTTTATAGTAGGTTGAGTCGAAATAATATCGCTGAGAGAAGGTGGCATTTGTGTGCGGGGCATAACGCGGGCTATTTGGGAAATGGTCGATGGGCATGTCAATTGTATGCGCTGGGTACCGCGAGGCATCCTGTCTACGCTCAAGGGAGGGTTCCATATGTTGCGAAGCAAGTAGCTGTCCTGGAGGCATTGCACAAGTCAAGGGCAAGACCCCGAGGCCGGCTAACAAAACTGGGAGCATCATTGGGTAAGCAGTAAGGAGCAGCAAGACAAGATTATCTATAACATAAAGAAGGTCGATAGATGGGTAAAAAAGAAAGGGAGACACGAGAAATGTAAGAAGGCAGGGAGGCTGTAAGGTAGATAATAAGCTAGGTCAAGGTGGGGTCAGGTGTAAGAAGCTTAGACGGATTTTCCTTCTTCACCTACCTAACTAGGAAGGTGGCAGGAGGTGCGTAATGAGCCAATGTAAGAACTTCCCAAACAGTCGATATTCTTTTAGTGAATATATTCGACCGTCCGGGCAGAGCGAGCGTAAAAGCTGCTGCTGTGCAGTAATGTTCTCCTATTCTTCTGTTGGCAACCTGCTGGATGAACCCGAGGCATCCGTCCAGCAGAGGCCTAAATGACGGGACCTCTTCAATCATACAGCGACGGTTACCTCTTCCTCGTTAGCAGAGTCGAGATAGCCGGCCATAGCCGCTCCGACCTGCATGTGTCCTTGTGAACAAAATTTTGTACAGGCTGTGGCGTGGTCTTGAGCGGATCCATTCAACTACACGATAGTATCCTATTGAACCTGTCAAACCGAGTGTTGCGTGGGTGGAAAGATGATGATTTTCCATCGAGAGGGCGGAGTATAAGTAAAGTACCTTGGCAGAAGGCTATGAGATTCTTTAACAATCGTGTCACGGGATTAATCTATAGTACGGTCTTTAGGTAGTAGTTTTAGAGTCATCGTAATAGAAAGGGTTACTTCTTATACAGATATGATATCAACTCGCGATAAGTACGTTCATTATACAAGCGGGTGTTCGTGCTATTCTACGGATGGGGGACTTCGGCGTCAAAGTCCTGCAGGACAACAAAACCTTGCTTCCAAAGGACATACTCGAAGTTCAGACTTTATCGCGTAGAATAACTTCTCCGAGAATTATATGAACGATTGTGCGAAGGGAGTGTCTTGATGCTCGTGCATGTTACGCCATGAGATAGCAGTTGCACCCTGAGAATGGTTTGATGAGATTATACTCCAACCATCATTCTAACCAACAGATCAGACAACTAATAATGCGCCTTGATAAGATCCGCTGCCCTTTCAGCCACCGCGTAGACTGTCGATTGAAGATTACTTCTTGGTATCAACGGCATCATACTCGCATCCACCACTCGTACATTTTCGGTTCCGTACACAATCAAGCGATGGTCAACCACCCCTCCCTCATTTCGCGGTAGCATCGCACACGTACCAGCAGGGTGGTAGGTAGACATTGCTGTCGTTCGAACATAGTCTTTTGCTGCAGCAAGGTCTTCGACATGGGCGGTCGAGTGATTGCGCTTTCCGTTGGGTTTGATGTAATCGCTCAGCGGAGGACTGCGAGCCAGGCGCTCGAGGAATTGGACGTGGCGAGCTAGTAGCTCGAGGTCCAGTGGGTGCGAGAGATATTGCGGATCGATATTGGGGGCATCGGAGGACTTATTCGAGACGATGTGTGACATGCCACGCGAGAAGACATGCGCTTGACAAACCCCAAGACTGATGAAGCTTCCGGGCTGGAGATTCTGGAGGTAGTCTTTGGCGGTTTCATCGTTGTGTAGATTTGTCTGGGCTGGAAACATGAAGAGCGCCCCTGTTCCTTCACCCGGCGCTCGTAGAATTTTGCAAATGGCATCATACTGGAGCTTGTCCTTAACATCAGAGGGATGTTGCTGTAGCAGATCCTGCAGCTCTGAATCTACATCTGAGCCAGGATTGGAACCGGGCATGGGCATGAAAGCATGAGATGCAATGCCGCCAACGGTCATCGGTCCGGCCTTGTACTTTTGGTACATCTCGGTGGCGGCCACTATCGCTTCCGGTTCCTGGCGCATTAAAGAGTCACCTGTCATAACCCCATCATTTACCTCGAAGCTGACACCGGTCATAAGATGGTCCTGAAGATTCTCTCCAACATTCTTGTTGTCAATCACAACCGGAATGTCCAAAGGCATCAGAATTTGGGGATTGCCAATGCCAGAAAGCTCCAGAATTTTAGGTGACTGGAATGCTCCGGCTGCGAGAATGACCTCTTTTCGGACTCCCACTCTAAAGGACTTTCCGTCACGATTGAAGTAGACAGTGTTCGCGATCATGTTGTCGTCTCCTTGAGTAAACTCAATTTTCTTCACTTGAGCACCTGTCATTACGGACAGGTTGGTTCTCTGAGAGATAGGAGCATAGTACGCCGTGGCTGCATAGCTTCGTGTCTTGGACGAATGGTCCACAGTGGCAGCGTTGGCATATCCTCCCACAGATTTGCATGAAAATGGATCTCCGGCCATACCATGTTTCAAGCCCTTGAAGGTATCAACCCATGCTTTGGACAGAGGCTCTTGGACAACGCCAGTGTAGGAGACTTGTACCGGTCCTCTGGCTGCCTTGTCTGTATCGGTGATATAGTCGAGTCCAAGATGCTGCCTCGTAGCTTCGTCGGGGACACTGAGTGTATAGAATTTGCGATAGTAGGGTTCCATGTCTGCCCATGTCCACCCATCGTTCCCAAGTCTTGCCCAAGCATCTATCCCCATCGCGGAAGGCGAAATGAAGGCCTGGTTGTTGATGCCGCTAGAGCCTCCAAGGAGGCGACCTTGTGGTTGGCGAATCCGACGACCTTTCAACTGGTCCTATGACAAATGTTGGAAAATGTCAAGTCTGACGGGGGTTAAATATACAGAAGCTCACTTGAGGCCGAGTCATGAACTGCCAATCAAGCTCGGAGCCAGGAGCTTGCATACAAAGGGCAGGCACCACGACCCTAGGATCTGCAAGATGATTGCCTCCAGCTTCCAAGACAAGTACGCTAGTTCCAGAGTCCTCGGAGAGGCGATTAGCCACGGTCAAGCCAGAAGTGCCCCCACCTATGATGACAAAATCATAGGTGGTATCCATTTCTGCGATAGACGTAGACATTGCTGTTGTAAGGGAATGTGATCAAACAAGGATAGAGGCACCGGGGGCAGAATGAATCGAGCGTTGTTTAAGTTATTGCCGTGATCAAGATACGAGGTTTTTTTTGAATTTTGAAAAAATGTAAAATGAGGGTGTCAAAAAGCTTTCGTCTTGATCCACCTACCGAGTCACGCGGGTGAAAGAAGAATCCGGACGCCAAGGTGAGGATCATCACCCAAATTCTTATGTGAGCCTTGGCTGATTACGAGTCTCTCCCTTCAAGCCAAGTTACCTAAGGTACTCAGGATGGTATTGTGGAGAACGATATACATGACCACGTCATGTTTGGCTGACGGCCTCTCCAGCCTGACATAAGAATCAATGTCAAAAATCAACAACCCGGGATATCGATCCTTGAGTCGGGTCAGCTAGGTATGGTTTAGCCAAGCACGTTTTTTCAGCTCCACTGGTAGGCATTAAATGCGTTGGCACTACTCTGCTCGGTACGTAGATAGAGACTGAGGCCCGGATCTCCTGGGGTGTAGCATAAGACAGACTGATATTGACCTGCTTTAAGTTTAGCGTCTTTTTGTAATTGAGTCTTAAATGCAGCATTGGTTTTGGGATGCGCCGGCCGTGATACAACCCTACCAAGAATAGGGTCCTATGCAATGCCCGATCCTATGTAATCGTACATCAGTTGTCAATCGTGAACCAGACCATACTCCCTTCGTGGAGAAGCTCTCATCGATGGCTGCCCTCGGACCATTTTTTGCCCACTCTTAGCCTTCGTCCGCCGTATTTATAATAAGCGAGGACCGTCGGTGGGATTGTTCGATCGGTGGCCTTCAATCAGGAGACACAGACCAGTACAAGCAACATCGTCCTCAAACCTCGTTGCACGAATAAAAGTCGCGCATGTTTACCATCCCAACTAACATCGAGCCGAAACCCCAGTGAAAGGCAGCGAAAAAAGGTAGGTCGAGCCGTCTGTGCTGCCTGTTGAAAGAACGGAAAATGCTCGCGCATGCTGATTCAATGAATCTCTATTCATCGCCCGTCTCCTTTGTAGTTAGTTGGGTAAGTCTTGCGCGAATCGAGTCAGAAATGACCAAGAGACTCTTCCCGAATGTGAATTAATTCCCACTAGGTATGGTTTGGCACGGCTACGTAAAGCCATCGGCCATCATGAACTGCTGGCTAATCATTTTCTTTCAATGGGGGATGGATCGATATTTTCCTCACCACAAGATTTCCTTGAGCTTTTGCTTTGCCGAACGAAAGCTCGATGCTCTCCTTCTCTATTACGTGGACGGATACCCATCACTCCCGTCTAGAGGAACCCCTTCTTATAAAATCCCTGGCATCTTCACGTCGTAATGCAGATCAGTAGTTAGGGACTGGGAGCTTGCAACCCCTTTCGCGGGGCTGGAACCCGTTGAGCTTGCTCAGTTACCTTAGTTACGGGACGTGCTTGCGTACTGATGAAGCAGTTATCTGCCAAATGGCGTGGAGCTCAACTGGCGTCCCGGTAGATTTATATGTAAACGTAATGCTAGACTTGAGAATGGAGCGGAAGATGTCAGTATTTGTTTAAGAATAAACATGCTTTTATATTTTCCGTCCATTGATAGTAGAGTAAAGTAAAGCAAAGGATATGCTCAGAAGAGCAAAGATGGTCTCAGTCATCAAGGGTTCCTTCAACTTACTTTGGGGCATTGTTTGGTTCCTAATGCCCATGACGCCGTCCGCAATGAGGTAGATCTTCTGTGCTCATCGAATGTCTTTCAGTAAGAGAGAACTAAGCGACTCCTCCCCGGCGTAGCGGTTTCAGAGGAAACTAAGGGCAAAACCTTTGGCATTGTGCCTGGGACGTTCCACTCACAAGGGCGATGATCACAAAATGTAGATGCATAACAAACAGACCCCTTGCCATTACACCAAATAAGTTGATGGGTATCCAGCCACCTGAGGTACTCCCAAGAATCCGAATCCCCATGAAACGCCTCACTTCAACATCTCCCTTACCCTTTCAATCCTCCCCAACCTATTCTCCAGCACCTCCAACCTCGTCCTCTTCTCCTTGTCCCTTCTCTCCAAGACCGCCACCCTCTCTTCCAACTTCGCCCGGGCTTTCCTCTCCGTAGCCACCATCTCGTTGGCTTCGGTGAAAAGCTGTGCCGATAGTTCCTCCAGCTCCTCGTTCGTCTGACTAACTCTTGATTCGGCTGCTTGCCGCAGCGACTGTTCGCGTGTGAGCATGGTCAAGAGCTCTGCATTCTCTCTGTTGTTGTTGTTTGTGGGGTCCGTCTGGTCTACTGGGCCGGATGACGGTGGCTGTGAGATGGCACGTCGATTTGAAGGAAGGAGGTGAGAAATTCGAGACTGAAGATGGTTGCGCTGGATCCCGGGCGATGAATCGGGCTGCGGCTGCGCTGGAGGTTGGGCATGTATGTTGGGCTCGGAGGTGGGTCTGTTGGATGATTTGAGCTGGCGAAGTTCATCTTCGTAGTCGGCGAGCTTGTCGACTAGTGCGAGATTTAGCATCCTGAAGCGCCAGAATTGAATCAGGAGTGGAGAGGCCACGGTGCGAGTAGTTGGTGGAGTTGGCAGATGGGAAGAAAAGAACGTACCTGCGGCCGTTGCTTTGCCGGTCAATATCTTGACCTGTGTCTCAAGCTCTGCTATCCTTGTTTGTGCATCTTCTGGGACTGGAGGATGTGATTGAGACAGGTCAGCTCCGCATTGGTGGCATGTCTTGGTGAGAGATGTGATAGGGAATGGGGCAGAAGGTTGTTGTAGTACGGTCGTGGTTACTGAGGACATATCATGGTAATTTTGAATGAGATGATACTGATGAATCAAGAACTGCTCAGATGATTGATGGTCCTGGGCCAGACCTTTGGACATGTAACGCTGATGCCCATCCGTGATGACCACTGGGTGCGTAGAAGTACGAGACTGATACACGTTAATGCGCTTCCCGCTCCCATCCCTGCCATTTACCGACAGACGCTTGCGCAATGATCGACAGGGTCCAGCATAAACCCGCGCTAAGAAATCTATATGTTTTATCCCACTCATCCAACGCCTATCCATATAAGCAAAGAAGATTAGCTACAAAATCTAGAAACGCCGTTAATGTTGAATTTGCTTTGGCATGTTTCCTGCTAAATGGCTATCCTATACAGAACCCTTAATGCAACCGCGAACCGTAGAAAAACCCTTCCATCTCAGCTCCATAAGGAAATTAATTCCTCAACGTCCATCGATTGACCGAGAAATAGTTCTTCGTTTCGCTGCTAGACGGAGCTCGAAAGTCGCGCCTTCAATCAACGCTTGGTGCTTCTACTTTTGGTACCCATCGGACATCCTAGTTACGAGCTTGAGAATCTCAGCTTCTTGCTTTACTTTATCTCTCAAGACGTGTCTCTATATGTTCTATGTATCTAGATTGATTGTTGGTTGGCGAATGCCGTTGCATGTGGAAAACTTTTCTGGAAAAAACAAGAAAGGCGGGGCACATGATGTAGAGCTTATTCCGCTCACGACTTTAGTAGAAGCAGCTGGTATTCATCCAGAGCAATGAATAGCAAATACCCGGGGTATATGGCGCCATTCCCACGCATGCAGCGATGCAGTGATATGTCTATTGCGCACTTGGGCTCCAAAAGGACGGCGTCATACCAACACCGACCGCGCCTCTAGCGACACCAGCTATCAGCTCGAGCATACTCATAGGTAGGACATGCTTCAGTAGAAGATACTTATTCGCTATCACGTCCTCCTCCTCCTTTTTCTCCCCTTCATCCCCTATCCTTCCCTTCCCATAAGCACCCTCCTTGCCCCTTCCCTCCCATAATGAACCGCCGGCACCCCTTAGACTCGCCCTCACGTACCGTCCCCCAGGAAAATGTAAAGCACCCGCGTATAATTTACGCGAGCAAGAGGTAAAGCCTCTACCGTATCGTAGAGCGAACATACCGCACAAACGCCTTCAGACGCAGTCGCCCTTTCAACTCCAAATTCCAGCTCCCCATGACCCCATTTAAACCTGCATATCCACTCTCAACCTCCCTCTTCCTCTCCATTTTTCTAGTTTCTTTCAAATCCTCTCTTTCCTCTTCTTCTTCTCTCTCCTCTTTCCTTTCTTAATTTCTCTCCTCTCTCTCTCTTTTAATGTCCTCCGCTCGCTCCCTCTCTCTTACTCCCTTTCTCTTTTACTCTTTATCTCTCTCCCTTCCTTAAACTCCCCTCTTCCATCTCCAAGCCTCTCCAAATCTCCATCCCTCAAAAGCACCCTCAAACCCCCCATAAACCCCCACCCCCACTCAACCCTCCATAGCTCGTACATACAGCGCCGCGTCCTCAGCGTTCCAGGCCCGAGCCAGCTGTAGAAGGGAGAGGGAGAGGTGTATCGAGTTATCATCGCGGTTCTTTTTAGAAAAAGAGGGAGGGTATGCAGGCGAAGGGGAAGGGAGAGGGTATATTACAATATGCTTAATAATTGATAAGTCTCGAGTAAGTAACGCGTAAGTAGTAAATAAATGGACGAGTAAACAATGAAACGCAGACGATAAGATAAGGAGATCAGGAGATTAGTAGATTAAAGAAAATAAAACAGCCGGAAGAGAAGGAGTGAGGGGTTGGGTGCGCGATATACTAATGTATCTATCTATGGACTGCGGCTGATGGGGATGGAATAGGATAGGCAAGGTAAGGTAAGGTAAGGTAAACGTATTTAGTAAGTAGACAGTAAGTAGGCAGACAGTAAGAAGGCAGGTAACTAGGCAGGTAGTCAGGTTGGTGGGTAGGTAAGGTAAGGCAAGGTAGATAGTAACTAGGCAGACAGACAGTAACTAGACAGGTAGACAATAACTAGACAGGTAGATAGTAACTAGACAGGTAGACAGTAAGTAGGCAGGTAGGTAGGTAGATAGGGCAGGTAGGTAGGATATGTAGGTAGGTAACGTAAGGTAAGGTAGACAATAACTAGACAGGTAGACAGTAAAGTAGGCAGGTAGACACGAACTAGGCAGCTAGACACTAACTAGGCAGATAGGTAGACAATAACTAGGCAGGCAGACAGTAACTGGGCAGGTAGTTTCGTAGGATAGGATATGTAAGCAGCCAGATAAATACCTACCTTACTTTCGCCGGAGTAAGAAGAAGAAGAAGAAGAAGAAGAAGAAGAAGAAGAAGAAGAAGAAGAAGAAGAAAGGCCATCCCTTTCCCACACCATAGCGAGCAGGGGATCCCAACATCCCATCCATGGGGGATTTGATATTCCAGGGCAGCGGCAGCCCCCGCCCCTCGCCGCAGTCGGGGGTGGGGGGCTGGATATTGCCATCGCCGATGGGATTGGGCGGTACAAACAAGCGCTTGGGAGTACTTCATAAGGACGTCTCCTCGTAACTGCAATCATTTCTAAAGAAGGTCTTTTCTTCCTTCGTTCCCTGATCAAGGTACGAGTACTGCAACGAGTCAAGCGCAGAAAGTGGCATCACGGGCATTCGCGTCGAACCACACACTGAGATAATATATACTTGTTGAATTGGCATAGTCTACCAGCGTACGTAGCTTGAGATAAGGACAGCATCGCCACCCGGCCCCCCACTTGCCGAAGCCCATAGCTAATGGCCATCCCACATGCGAAAGCGAATATCCGTATGCTCAATCACAGCGAGCACAGTTACTCGATCCAGCTCCGAGCTCAATCAATCCTTGCTACCCCAGTACGTGCCGTCAAGGCTTTATTAAACGTGAAAAACGAATGCTTCCGACCAGCGCAGTTGCGAAAGCACCGAAAAGGAATCGTCGAAGAAGTAAAATGACACCTCGTAGCTCGCACGAAGAACCGGAAGATTTCGCTCTTGTATTGTAGAACATTCAGTCAAGGATGGCGCCAAGTAGGACGGTTGACTGCGAAACAATGTGACCGAAACGATGTGACTTATGGAAAGCTAAAGTCTTCGCCAACAAGATGTGTTGCCGAGAGGCTTCTGGTGTGCTCTTTGCCCTGAGGGCTTATCGCTGGGTGTCCCGTTTTATCATTGGCATACTGCACGTCAACATGAGTCGTCTTGCTAATGTTGCCCATGGGAACATCCCGGCTGTCGGTGCGAAAGGTATCCTCGCTGCTGGAGCCCAGGCTCGAATCTTTGCGGACAGGAGCTTTGCTGACTAAGGTAGACATCCTGGTCCTCTGCGATTGTTTCTTGTTCTCCAACCGACCCCAGCCGTCGTACGCAGTAGGAGGTGAATTTCGTTCATGGGAATTGTTTCCTAAAGAAATATTTGGGGTCAGCGTCCTCCATAGAAGGTGCAGGCAAGATATGTGTGGAGAATGTGGAGAGCGTGAAAACCAAGTGCTTGTCCGCGACATGGCTTCGAAGGAAACTGATGGCGCTTGTTGGAAGAAAAAGGGATACGCACCTCGACGTCGTGCTGCGTTCGACCCATGCGAATAATCATCGTCGGAACCGCGAGGGAAGAGGCGTGGGAAGAGAGCGGTCAGAGGACTCTTGAGCATAGGGAGACAGGCACATATGATTGCAGTGTTGGCTTCGATGGTCGTCCAAATAGTCGAGTTGAGCGTACCATATATCTGGTCTTTAGCTTTGGATCCAGTATTGAGGGTGGTCATCCGCAAGATCGATGTGATGCAAACGCTGACTGCCTGTCAGCTTCATAAGTTTCAAATCGCCAGAGACTTACAAGCCTCCCAGGGCGAAAACCATCATCAGACCCAACCGTTGCCGTTTGGGTAGCTGCAAGCTTCTGATCACGGGCATAGGCAGGGCAAGTATCAAGAAGTCGCCGATGATGTTCGCTGAAGCATTTGCGTACCAGAAAGCCGTAAGGTTGATGCATGTTCCAGGAACAGTATGATCCCAGATGCGGTCGAGCGGTGTGCATTGTACGATTGTTGCTATTATACTCGCGGAAGCGTAAAATATCACATAGCCCATGATGATGTGCACCGTTCGCCGAAACTTTCTAGTCGTGAAAATGCGCAGGTAGAGGAGACAGATCGAGGTCTTTGTCAGTGTGATTGTGAACTTGTACAAGATCTGAGCTGCCCAGAATGCCTAAGAAGAAACGTGAGATGGTTGCGCCAGTTAGAAGGCCGGATTTCGCTTGGTGTGGATTTACCTGCAAGGCCTTGCGAACGTCCTCTGGAGGAAGGCTAGTCATCACTTTGCCAATTCCATGAGCGGCGCCTATGCACTACTCAGTCTGATGGGCCTGACGAGAGGGTAGCCAAGTCTATCTTGACGAATCGTACTCACTGATGACATTGCTAATACCGAGACCGATTGAGAAGATCTGTGACATGGAATCAGCATACCATGCTTTACGAGCACACCAAGTTGAGATGGAGGCTTCTGTGGACAGGCGCCAGACGCACCACCGAGGCAATGATAGCATAGTCATCTTCGTGCAGCTTGCGACCAGTGGTCAACCTGGAAGCCAGGCGGGAGGCAACGAGGCAGACGGCGACAAAGGTGAAGACGATGGAGATAACTGCGAGATTGACACCGCGACCGTGGAGTTGATTGTCTCTTGCGTATATGACAGCCATCTTGCCAATTGTGTAGACGACTTTTCGAGTCTTGTGGGGGTGCCCTGGGTGCTAGAAGGAGGAAGGTGCGAACATAGTGAAGTCTCGTTGATCAAGGGGTGAAAAGAGGATATTAAAGACGGTAGGAAGGCAGCAAGGGGGAGTGAGGCGAGATGGGATGGTGTTCTGTGGTTGAGGGCAAAGGTTGGAAAAAGTTGATAGTCGTTGAATTGACCAAAGTTAGCGGCAACATATAAAGCGAAGCAAGGGCCTTTTTTTTTTGCTCTCGAGAAACCTCCTTACTTCTCTACAGCCTGCAATAGAGCGTTTGATCACATTTTGCGAAACATTTCGGCAATACGGGCACATCTTCAAAAACCGGCTGCAAAGACAGCAAACATATATCTAACCCATGCAAACACAATATCGTTGGCTTAGCTTGGCCCTCTGCGATCGAAGCCAGTGCCTATGTGGGCATGACTCGGGATGAGATAAGTCTCTTGTCTCACAATTGGGATAGGTCACTTTTCCTGCAGATATGATATTACTGCACCCCAGAGACAATGCCGCTGCAGGTAGCCGTTGGATTGTCTTGCATCATGCATCTTGAGTAATTGGGACAAACAGCAAGCAAGGTCTACGCACCCAATCAATTTTCGGGATCCACATTGGACGTCGAGCAAGGTGAGCAGTCGCTTACCCGGCCTGACAAGCCATGCCAATTTCTTTTCGCTTCTATACCACTTGCTGATGCCTTGTGTCGCCTCTCTATGCTCTATTCTCATCAACACAAGCAGTCCGAGGTTTTCTCTTGGACAAGTTCCATATCTTCGTTAGCGGTATGTGGAAAGATATACACAAACAGAAATACATAACGCTGTAGCCAGCTCATCTTACTTGCGCCAGCTTTAATCATGAGGTCGTGAATCTTCGCCTGCCTGGCGTCAATAGCCCAAACCTGCGGCGATCAATTTCAACTTTTCCAAATAATGCTTTGCTGCTGTCCCACAATCCCCATCGTCGTCTCGTCGTCCCGCAACTCCATGTTCGAAAAAGCAGTGAAAATCTGTCTATCACCGGCCCAGGCGCGCTCTCGGTATTCTCGAGGCATAATAACGTTTGAAGTTGCTCAAAGAGACGGCCGATGATTTATACTGGCGCCGGGTGAGTGCCCAAGCGGAAGGCGAATTCGAGGTGGTGCCCCACAAGAGGGTGTGCGAGTTACTTCTGGAGTACCTTCTGCCTCTTTCAGGTAAGGCTGGGTCAAAAGGTTTGTTGTAGTCCGGCAAGACACAGAGCATGCTCTTACCCGTATGTCAGGGGTGCTGGTATCATAAGAAGCCAGATTCTGACAGGAGCCTGGAAGTGCGACAGCGGTCAGCGGAATCCTATCTGAAGTAACCCAGACGCGGCCCTGTTACAATGATTGTGTGCTGATTCGAGGAATGAGAATGGTTTCCTTATTCTTCCCGTAGTCTGAAAAAAAGCCCAGAAAATAGCCGAGTCATAGCCGAGAAAGACCTAGAGCTGGTTCTTGTCTACGAGACCTAAATCCACCAACCTTGTGATTTTCTCATCCTCCCTTTCCCTTGGTTCAACCTGAAGACTCTTGTCGTACATCTCATGCACATCGCCAGCCGCTTGCATGTTGCTTAATATGTAGTCCTGCAGATCGGGCACAGATTTGAGAACGTAGGGTACATTTTGATATTGCTGGATATCGCGAATGACGTCGGCGGTTTTGGCTCGTTTAGCGAAGTTGATGAGGTCTGTACGTTTGATTACTGAGGGTATGCCGTCTTCGATAAACGTCAAGTCGGTTAGATAAACGCCTGACAAACGCAATTAGCCGTACTGATCATCGAGGCTCGGCAGCCAACGTACCAAAGAAAGGGATACAAGGAGGATTCGCTAGATGTAGCGCTTCTCTGTACTCCCCAAAGTTCTTGGTACTGTGCATCAACTTTCTCATTTGTTCCAAGACCGTCATCGTTCGAGCATTGACCTGTGCCCAGGTCCGAGTGAGACGACCTATAGGAGCTGTACTCAGTGCTGAGATGATGGACGTCAAAGTCGAGAAGTTATTCATAGCGCGGCATTTCTAAGTACGTCGATTAGTGGATGCAGTCATGGCTACATGGTAGCTTGGGCTTACGTCTGCGACGGATACGAAATGCTTGATGACAACTACTCTCTTCTTCACATCTGACTGGTTCAGTATCATCTCCGCAACCCAATTCGTAAGTTGGTTTGAGTGCAATATCAAAGCTTTGACATTGGCTGCTGGCTCTGGATCGTCTGGGCCAAGCTTCCTTTGCCAGGTCTTGTTGAGACATTCCGTTGGTTTGATTCTACCATATAGTCTCGACTCGATGATTGTCAATTGTCTCGCAAACTCAGTAGGATCGATATCCAGGAACTTGAGCTTCTTCATGTTCTTCGGCATGATTGGCGTAGGCATCGAGCTGTTTTGAGTTGGGACAAGGCCTTTCGTAGGGTCATGCCCCTTTATCCTTCGCTCTACAGAAGCCATTAGCGGCCCAGACCCTGGCGTGTTGCTTGTTGCTATTGAGTCTTTTGCGAACGAGTAAACCCTTCGAAGAAGCTCATTACTGGCGTCATCACTGTTCTCCATCCAATAGGTGTCAAACCAGCTTTTGAGGATGTTGACTACGCGGAGCCGTATTAGCTTCTGTTTCTTTTCCACCCATGTATTGTATTCGCTCTGTGAGATCCCTGGTGGCGGCTGGATGCTAAAACGCTTGACCAGTATCTCGAAAAGCTCAGACGCGGTGGTGAATGATCGGTAGGTGAGGAGGAAGGTGTTGTTGAAATGGGAGTCTAGTCGGTCATGCCGAGTCAACTGTTCGACTAAGGCGATCAAAGTGCCGCCGCGCAATTGTGGCGGATTGACCTTGGTATCGTATGAGATTTCTCCTTCGTAATCAAGTTTCAGGAATGACGGCTCTTCCTCAATGTCCCGAGGCACTTCCCCAAGTAACTTCCTGAGCTTTGAATTGTTGTCCTGCTTACGGTAGTTTTCTGCGGCTGGCTCCACCCCCTCCGAATGAGAAACGGGGAAGTTCATGTCCGATGGCGCTGGTCGTAGTATTTTAGAATGAGTTGGGTATATGGATGCTTCATAGGGGACTCCTCCATTAGTGACGCGGTGAGTCCGAGAGACGCGTGCATCTCTTGACTCCCGGTGAGTGCTTGATCCTTTTGGCATAGAGTCGAGCAGTAACTGCAAGGAAAAGCCGACTTGAGAGGTGTAATTCTCTAATTGCCGGACGGTCACGCGAACTTCATTGAGGCGTTCTTCCAACGGATCGCCCCGGCATTCGGCCCACTCATCGCCCAATGGCGCCGCCACTGCTTGGCAAGCGAGGAGTAATTGCATGACAAGATCATACACCTTTTGTTTTTGAACCGTGAAATCGACGAGCTGTGGGTTCTGAAACGCGGTGCCCAATGGAGACAGGTTAATCGACTCAACGGCGGAGAGCCAGGGCCGAAACAACTCGATAACTTTTGCGGCGGCCTGACAAACCGCAGTTCCAATTTGTCGATGTCTGAAAGGTGTGATGAGCTTCTCTCTTATGGAAAGCTGATCTTCAAGACGACGAGTATTGGCAACAATAATCCGTTTGAGCTCATCCATCCTCTCCAACAACGCACCATCCAAGGTTACGACAGGTTCAACATAGGGCTCATACTCGTCTTGATCCATGAACGAAGTAGCCAAAAGAGGATCCTTGTTTCCCAGACCGTTATTTTGCCAGCTGCCACCATTGTTGCTACCCGCAAAAAAGCCTGGTACCAATCGTGGGATCTCTTCGCCCCGCTGCGAGCGCGCAATCTCGACGTAATTTTCCACACTCAGTATGACCTCTTCCGCCTCTTGAAGGCATTTGGTATACGCATCCTGTGCCGGCCAGTCCGCCGAAGCAATATGCGAAGATAAAACTAGCTTTGAGAAGTGAGACATCATGTCACGGAAGTGTGGGTACAGCGCCTTGTTCGTAGATATAATCGAAGGGTTGCCCGAATGATTGTCAGTGGTACCTGAAGCAGCAGCAAGCAGCATTCGAAGATGATCGGAGATGTCTTCAGCTTTTCGGACATATTCTGATCGGTCAGCATTGTTTATTGCTTGACGATAAGATTCGATAGCTTTGCGGATATTCTCGACGAGCCTCGTCCAGGTCTGAGGGGCGGAGCTGCCATCGTCAAAGAACGACCGTGATACAGCTGCAGCTGCAGATACTTGGCCCAAGGGATTGCTGGTGAAAGATGTTGTGGTCGTGCCGATTCCCTTGGAAGACTGCTGCGTTCCGCTCATGGCCAGGTTCGTCGATTCGAAACTTCGATTGTGGGCCATTGACGAGGTGTCGAAAGAGTCTGTAGATACAGCTGGAGAAATGCCATCAGAGATGTAAGATCGCCGCCGCCGTGGCTGCGAGCGTACCGAAGACTCCTCAAGTTCTGATGCTGAATCGCCAGTTTCAGATTCATCTTCATCGCGTTCCAAGCCGCGCGCCATCATTTCCGGGGGCGGCCTGGTCTGATCAGGCACATGAATATTCATCCGGTCTCTCGGGCCAGTCTCGTTCGCCGAGGTGGGTGTCTCCAGTGGGAGTTCCATTGTGGATACGCCGGTGAGCGTATTAAAATAGAATAATCGTCCATCTGGAGTGGCTTGTGGAATCCAGAAAGATGCCTCTTCTAGCTCCTTGTCGGCGCCATCGATTGACTGCTTTGAGCCGTCGTTCCTGGGTGCATGCCTCGCCTCATACCGATCGTCGAATCCTTCATACTCCTCATCCGTACCAGACTCGCTTATCAGATCACCTTCGTGCGTCCGTTGTGGTGCATCTCTTGCTGTAGCCTCTTCTGGCCCGGTAACCACGACGCAGTAGTTACTAGGAAACCATCCACGGACACCTTTGATAACACCGTCCCACCAGCCACTCGTCAACTGTGTAATGACCTGAATTGTATCTCCTTGCCGAAAGCTGAGGCTTGTCCTATCATCCGATTCATAATTGTAGAGTGCTCGAACGTACAAGGCGGTTGGGGGTAAGACTTGGCCATGCATCCCCACGGACGGAGCGCGACTCCTCATGGCTGACGCTGGAGTGAACTGTTGCTGAGTCGGGGCCTGGCTTGTAGTGGTAGTGGTACGCGCGGGCTCCTCGGTGTAATGGAAGGTGGCAGCGGTGAAGACGGGGGGTTTACTGGCTGGGTTTGTTCGAGTATTGATGGTCAGGGGTGCCACGCCGTCAGCCTTATCGAACATGGCGGTGGATGTGGGGAGTATAGAGGATTCGGGGATGCCGTCAGCGGAGAGCGGTATTTGCAGCTGGTGGACCAGGTAAGCATAGGCAGGTGCCACACAGAGTGACCGCGGTCGCAGCCTTAGAAAAGAGTTGCAGGGTGCGGGCGCTGAGGGATGTCGGCTGATAGGTTGCTTATGCACGTGCGCAGAAGTCGGTTGGAAGGAATAGGGAGAATATGATTCGTTGCTCGTGGAGGGTAGGGTTGTATTTATTTTTGGGTAGCCTTAGGACTCTGAAACAATTGAGGGTAGGGAGGGAGTACGAAGTAGAAGTGCGAGGATGGTGTACGAGTATACTTCGAAATAGGTTGATTCGACCCGGCGATCCTTAGCCGCACAAGAGAATCAAGGGAACAATAATAATAATAATGTGATGCCAGATCTCGGTTGTCGACAGGATGCTGCAGATGCGCTTCAGATAGATGATGTCCAAGGTACAAGTTCAGCGGGTTGTCGTATAAGTAGCAAGGATGGATCGAGGATTTGCTGCCATCATCCTTTTTGACATTATAGTAGGTAGACTCTTACTCTTAGAGACATTAGATGGCGGGCGGCAGGGAAAAGCAGAAAAAAGCCCGACATTACATTAGAATCGAGGCACGAGGATCATCTGGACCGAGATTGCAACTGCCCAGTGATCGTTTTTATTCAAGTCAATACCTAATTTGTATGGGCTACTCTACTTCTACTTTACTTCTACTCTACTGGCTTCATTTAGTTTATGCTTATCAGGAGGAATACATGTTGGTCTTTCTACTTGTTCTTGCCCAAATATGGCTGACCGCTCCTACCTGTATCTTATGCAAGCTCGCAGCTTCCTTACCTTGACCTACTACGTGCTTGAGTATCCGAGTTGTCAGCAGGAATGTCTCCCTATTATTATTGTGCCTCTGCCTGCTGCCTATAGTGCACTGCTCTCGCAAGCATATCCTTTCCTGTCCTTTCGGCTACCGTGCTCTTAAATCCCTTCTTCCCACCTCGCGGCTTGCCACTATCATGCCTTTCACGGCTGACTAGGTAAGATCAGATTCGTCACTTTTCAAAGTGTGCTAAGTCAAAAGTGGCCTCGAGCTTCGCCCATACAGCTGCGCAGTGCTTCATTCCTCTTCTCAAGAAACCAAAATCTTGACCAATCATCCCGCACACAGAGCTGCATCCCTTTCGATGATCCCTCTCCAATCGTTGTCGTGATAACCTTACCACCCAATTTCCGGCACTCTGGTTCGAGGCGGGGCCGATATTGACAGCTGCTATAATATTCTTGGCTCAGAACTTATCTTATGCTGGCAGCCCCGTTGTTTGGGTTACGAAGTAACTGTGAGAGAGCTGCGCTATATGCACTTCCGTGACAAAGATCAAAGTCGCCTGCGATTGGCGAGGCTGGAGTAGGAGACTTGCATGATGCCCGCGGAAGCTCGGAAACGGAGGCCCAGAGGGATCAGACGCTTTTACAAAGCCGGGTGTTTTGTTTCTGACACTCTCCTTGCGTTGATATTGCCGGAGCTGGACGCTTTGACAGGTGAAGCAGTCTACCTTTTTTGCTCTTGGAGTGTCCGACATAGATAGAAGAATAATAAATTCATCATCTGCTGCCACTTCGTTTTCTGCAAGAGTGGCGTACTGCTTGGTACAGTGAAGCTTGGTACTTCTATGTGACAGGTGGGTGTGTGGCCACATCTTGGCGGCAGATCCAACCTCGTGGCATTGCAGGGAATATCCAGAATATGAAGCAAAAAAGTAGTTACTTGGAAGTAAAAGGAAGTCGGGGCGAGTGGCTAACATGCGCTAACCCTGACGTTTGGGCCCGGGGAAAGAGGGATTGCCTTTCCATTTTGGACCGATCAACCCTCCCCTCTGGGTGGGATTCAATGCCCAACGGCCTTTGATTCGAAGGTAAGCAATCCAATCTCCACGACGGTCGCTCCCTTTGGGAATAATAATAAATACTTTCCCTCAACCTTTCTTTGGGACAATTCGATCTATTTGGTAGTTGCCTTGATATCGACCGCGGTTTATCTTGATGTCGACCTTGGCTCTCAAAAGCAGGAAGGGTAATTCGGCCCCGTAATACGCGCCACAGCGTACTAGTCCAAGTCATGACAGGGCTCGAATGTCATCATCATCATCATCTCAAGCCTCAACCAGTATCTCCTCCAAAAGGATAAGATCAGTTGCATATCCCCTGGTCGAGACTCGGGGCAAAACGACAACTCAGAATCAATGCAGACATCCGCAACACCAACCAGCTCACAACCACCATTCCCCCCCCCCCTACGGGCACAGACGCCGGAAAAGGATCGCATTTGCGACTCTCACCGCCACACACAAAATTCATTTGGCGGAGAGATGGAAAACGCTTAAAGCTCGGTTATGATAATGAAGTCAACACCCCCCTCGATTGCGTTGCGGCTCCTGCGCTGGCCCGCCAATCCTTGAAACTGTCTTCATGAGATTTAGCCTGGAGCATGTGGCGGCCTATGATTAAGAGACGAGCTGAGGTCGAATAATCATCACATTCTGAGCTGTTCGCTATTTAGGCGTCGACAGATAAAATGTGAATTAGATGAAGGTATACCTACCTTATTGCTTGGAACGGTCAACATTGGATACTTTACAATCAGGTACCAAACATTATTATTGACAACCGAGTACGAAGTACTTTTAGATGAAGAGGTACTCTAGACGCCGTGACATGCCAGGAAACAAAAGTATCTCGAATAGATAGCTAGTGGTATCATTACGTTAGTCTGTCCACGAAATAATGTAGGGAGGTTTTCGGGCCTCTCGCCCGCGCAAAGTGGCCCCTCGAAAAAGGGGGCATACCCCTCCAAATATTCTTATTACTGTACTCCAAAAATATTTCATCCAAGGTTAACACTCATCTACGGGCCATCCTACTCGCAAAAGAACACACCATATCCAACAGCATCAAAAATCTCCCTCAGATCAAACCATCGCAGCACGCCGAAGTAAATTCACAGCCAAAGAAATCAACTAGACTCCACAAGATTAGACTAGCAGCCAAGACAACACACACTTGCCCCAATCCACCACCCCCCCAGCAGAGCTTTCTCCTCCTCCTACTCCACCAAAAAGGCATGATCGAAGGGAATTCATTTGGCATACGTCCATTCCATCGACATACTCCTTCCAGTATCAGATAGTCTCTTTCGTTTCACACGGGGGATACTGGTCGACGCCTTCAAAATCATAGTGTTGCAATGCCTGCGACTTCTGCAACTGCCACAGCGTCTGTCGCACCGGCCTCCAAACCTGCGAAGCCGCAACACGTCCCCGATAAAAAGTACAAATGCCAATTCTGTTCTCGGGCATTCAGTCGAAGCGAACATAGAAGCAGACATGAGAGGTCGCGTAAGTGTCTCCGTACCTTTCCTAATAGTTCCATGGAGGGGTCGCTCCCCCCCCCCCAATGGTGGGGTCGTGAAAGCCCACGTTTTGACCCACTCGTGCTAACATTCCACCCTCATCCCCCAGACACCAAAGAACGACCTTTTAAATGCGCAAAGTGCCGCAGTACCTTTGTCCGACGAGACCTTCTGCTCCGACACGACCGAACCGTACACGCAAAAGATGGAGGAGTACCGCTGGTCAGCGAAGTCAAGAGACGGCCGGGCGCAAAGCCAACACCAAAGGCGACCCCCGCAAAGCCATCCATCGAAGTGGACACGGCGACGATGGAGCAAATAGAAGCAAGCAGTGATGGTATGATTGACGATAATGTTGCTGCGATGATGATTACCAACTTTCATCACAAAGCTACGGCCGCCCTGGCAAACAACCCGGACGATCACCTCGACGAGACCTCGACGCCCTACTCCCCCGACCACACCACCATGTTTGATACGTCCGTCCCCTTCATGGCCGGCATGTCCGGTTCCATGCCCATCAATCAGATGCCGTGGGATCATTTCATGTCAAATTCGGTAATTCAACCCAAAGCTTCTTCAGTTTCTTCCTCAAGCCTTTCTGGCTCGCAAGATTCTCAATTGTCGCAGCTTTCTTTCAACAGTGCCAGTACCGTCCAACCTCATCCCAACCAACTACCGCCGATGATGGAGAGATACCCTTCCGGAGGTGACGCCCTCGCACCTGGACTCCAGTCCCTCACCGGCTCCATGCCCATCTCCGGCCCTGCGACCCCCAACGGCCTCTCACCCTTCCCCTTCATGACCGGACCAGTCTCGCCTGTAGATTACCGACGCTCGCCGGGTCCAAGCCAACCAATCACCACGCCTAAAGTACCTCAACTTCCATCGGACGAAGACTACACCACGATGCAAGAAAATATGAAGCGTTGCGATACGGAGCGGACGACCCAGTCCAACTTTGAACTTCAATCTCGAGCAGAGATCAACGCCTGTCTCGAGTCATACTTCAAACTTTTCCATCACCATCTGCCCTTCTTACATCTCGAGTCTTTCGACCCGAGCCAAGTTTCTCCAGCACTGCTCCTTTCGGTCCTCTCCATTGGTGCTCTCTACTCGTTCAACGAGGAAAAAGCGTTCATTTTTCATATAGGTTCGAAGCTACTCGTCAGTCAATTCCTGCAGAACAAAGAAAGCTTCAGCTCGCGCAAGTGTCCGCTGTGGACAATGCAGAGTACGCTATTGAACATGATATTCGCCAGTTGGAGTGGAGATCCGAAAGGATTGGAATGGGCAGGTTCCATCAAGAGTCTCGTTGCCAACGTATTTCCACCATCATCACCTATCGAAATGTTTACTGACTGATCATCGCAGATGGTCGCCGGCAATCGGTACGAATTGAAGCTACGGTCCGAAGCAAGAGAAGGCGCACAGCCCACCCACGCAGAATGGGTCGAAGACGAAGGATGCAGGCGAACATACTACGCAGTGTATATTTTCTTCGGCCTCCTCACTCTAACCTATGACCATACCCCCGCTATCAGTTTCAAGGAGTTCGAGACCTTAGAACTGCCGTCGTCTGAGTCGTTATGGAATCTCGAAGTCGTGGATGAAAACTCATGGCGAGACAGCTTAACGGCCTCGACCATTGTCACTGTACGCGAAGCAATTGACAGTCTGTACCAGGGAGATGCAACGCGATACAGCGCCTTCGCAACAAGAGTCATGATCAATGCACTGTTCCTGGCGGTGTGGGAACACAAGCGTAACTTTGAAGCCTTGCAGGATGTGGTGACGGAGTACAAGCTCCGTCTTGCTCTTGAAACGTGGGAAAAGTCGTTGGAGAAGTGTGAGCCTGAAACCATCGTCGTCCAGCTGAGTGCGCCTCACCAGGGTCACCCACTGATCTTCAACGCCATGGCTGTCTACCGAAACACTTGGGCACGGTTAGAGGTCGATCTGAAGTCAGTCCAAGAAGCCCTCCGATATCACGACTCCTACGAGGTCGCCGCCGCGATGACCAATGCCAGGGACAAAGTCAAGAGGTCGCAAGAGATGATCAAGGTCATTGAAGAATGCTACAATTGCATCGAGATCGTCGCATTACAGGGTATCAAATGGGTCGGGGAAACGTGTGCTACGAACTGGAGCGTGGAACATCCTCTGTGCGGTCTCGACCTCATGGTCATTCTAAGTCTCTGGCTTTACCGACTGGAGCATGACGAAGTTGAAGCAAGCGCGGAGGAATTGGCGATGTACAACAAGGTTCGAAACCTGTTCGACGATGAGCCGGTCGGTGCGTATAATTCAAAGCTGAGCTCGACTGTCGCTCGACTATGGGGTAGTATGCTTGACGAGGTGGTCGTGTGGGGGTAAGTCAATCTCCAGATGTTTTGCACGGGTCTTGATACTGACTGCAACCACAGGATCACCAAGCTCATGGGCGAGTCGTTCAAACTGCATTCGGAAGCGCTTGTAGGCTACGAAGATGCCGTTGCCTCTGGGACGAGCGCCAGCACACCTACAATGTCCTCGCAAGGTGTGGACCTCGATATGGATACCACATTTCAACCCATTCAGGCTTGATCGATCTTGAATATATCCGGTCGCATCTCGTTCAACTCTACATTCAAGACCGTCCCCCAACAGAAAGGCAAGGATTCGACGACCACGGATCGCACTTCCTACCGCTGAACCTTGTCAATAGACAAGCTCATCGACCGTCCGTCTACCTATCTCGCCTGTCTGCATAATGTCCGTCAGGAACACACATGACGACCCGCAACATCTGACCACAGCGGGCTGGTCCTGCGCCCACTCCGTTCACCACTCCTAGTATCTAATTCGATCCAGAAACCCAGAGATACCATTTCCTATCCATCGGCGGTTCCTGTCATGTCATGTTTTTGTGTTTTCGGGCGGCTCATCTGTATTAGCAAGCGATGAATTTGTTTATGTGTCTGTCTTTTTTCTACATAAAATGCTTCCCCTTCTGCCGTGCTCAATTGTCTGCAGCATGCACGGGAAGCTTTCACCTGGCACAGAGAGAGAGAGAGCGCGACAGAGAGAGAGAGAGAGAGAGAGGGCTACGGTACGGGCGCGCATTCGATGTACGTATGCGATTGTCTGGTTTGTGGGGCCAGGGAACGGGCTGGAGGTTGGGGGGGTAATGTCGATACCTATTTATTTATTTTTGTACGATAGAAGAAGCTATGCTAGCTAGCTAGATTTTCGAGTTCATGGGAGCAAGAGGTATGAGGTATTCTGTGGGAGCCAACACAAAATCACTTCTGGCAAGGGAACAGGATATAGTACTATTACTTTTTCCTCTTATTTCGATTCTATAGCACGCAGCAGGAGCCCAAGTCATGCATTGATGCAATAGGTTGATCTCAGCTTTATGCCCCGAGAGAGAGAGAGAGAAAGAGAGAGAATGCTATGCGGATTATGTGGTATATGGCACATGCTGAATACCCATCTGTCTATCTATCTATGCCGGTGCCAACATGCTGCTTCCGAAAAACGCCGTGCGTCCTTCCGTGTAGGTTGCAAATGCCAACTCGATTGATCTCTTCTTTCAATTCTTCTTCCACTTCCAACCCTACCCATTACAACACCATCACACCACCATACACACCATCATCATAATCCCCCACCACCACCACCAACAACGCCCAGCGCCCAACACGCCAAGATACCGCCCCAAACCTCCAAACCCAACAAACCACCCTCCCCATACCCCCCCACAGCCCCGCTCTTCGCATCCTTCGTCTTAACGACGCCCACCGTCCCCGTCAACGTCCCCATACCAATCGCCCCGCTCTTCACGGGCGTCGGGCTCGAAGCTCCCCCAGCCGCAACGGTGGGTGCGTTCGTCGGGTTGACCGCCGCTGGTGCTGCGGCCGGTGCTGCCGCTGGAGCTGCCGCTGGAGCTGCCGCCGGTGCTGCCGCTGGTGCTGCCGCTGGTGCTACTGCCGGTGCTACTGCCGGTGCGACGGCTGGAGGTTGAGCCGGCGCAGCGACCGCACCGGCTCCACCGACGCCTGCTGCGACTTGTCGGAGGTCGAGGTGTTTGAGAATGGGTGGCGCGGGTTCGGGCTGTTCGACGAGGATGGCGTCGAGGGGGCGGGGGCGGGGGAGTGGGAGGTGGGGTGGTGTGGTGAGGGTTGGGAGTGAGAAGAAGGAGAGGATGAGGAAGGGGAGGAGGGAGATGGGGTGGGCGGTGAGGCGCATGTTTGATGTGTTGGTTGTGTGTGGTGGATGGATAGGTTGCGAGTCCTCTGCTTTCGTGCGGAATGCGTGTGGAGGCGCTGGGCACCGAGTCGATACTTGATTGTGCCCCCGATTGATCCTCCTATTCTATGTGTTCAGGTCCAGATGCAGGTGTTATAGATCTGTAGGTGCAATAATCTTCGTAGAGATGCATACAGCGGCCTCAACAGGTTACTCGTAGTGCAAAGCCTGCCTATCGAACAGCGTGGGTATCCTCGACGGTTGAACTTTCCGCGGTAAAGCTATGTTTCCGTAGACAAGGACACTTGGGCCTCAGCAAATAGAGAATGGCGAATGTGGAAGTGTAGTCGGCCAAAGAGCTCAAGTTTCTTTGATCGAGTCGTCCGCGTTGGAGGCGTTGATGCGCCTATAACCAAGGTCTGAGAGGAATGTAAGGAGACCCTGGCGTGTCACCCGTTATTAGACGTGGATAAGCTGTAGAGACAGTCTGTTGACGGGCTGATGACTGAGAAGGTGGTTTGGTTGATCATTGAAATTAATGTCAGGGGTGAATGATCTATGGCGCGGAAATATCATCGAAGTCAAAAGCGGACAAAGAAAAATCTACGACACCAAGTTTTCTTCCAATCTTCAAAGTAATATAGAATGTACAATTTGAATTGTATTTGTGTTGAATCAGCTCTGCATGATGAGCTTTTGCCTTAAGACATCTGCTCTATAAGAGAATCGATCGCTATAAATAAACACCAGGAGCTGCAATGGGGTATCTCTATAAGCCGCCCAGAACCAGCAGGCAACGCAACACGCCATACGCATAATGTACAATCCATCCCACAGCAGCCTGAGTCCTATTCGCCATCTCATTACAATAGGATCCAGGCCACACTTGACAGCATCAGCATCAGCATCACCGCTGCCATCCCTGTCCCAGATACGTCCAATGCTATCCCTTCACTCTTCTTCTTCGACCCAACCACAGTCTGATTACCCGTCTCGTTGGTCTGCAAGCTGAAGAAGAAGGTATGCGCGCTAGCATTTCCATCCGGCGCCTGGGTGACCTCGGGGACAGAGCAAGTTGCATTCGCCGCTGAAGGGTTGATGCAGCGCTTTGACCAGTCCTGCTGCCGGGCTGGATCTGAGCTATTGAAGTAGCCTTTCAGGTACTCAACCGTGAGAATCGCGTCATCGGTAGGTGGCCCGGCGCTCCAATTCGGATCACCATTGCTCCAATGAGACAGCGTGATGTGGCCTGGCGCCGTGGGAACAGCACTGGTCATGGTATCAAGCAGGACACCGTCGGCGTAAAACTCGACGGCATGGGGGGACCAATCGAAACGGTACTCGTGAAAGCCTTCTGTGGAAGTGAAGTTCAATTGGTGTATCTGAAAGGTGCCCGTGTTTGCAGCATTGAAGCCTGCTTTTTCGGATTCCGGGGATTGGAGGACGAGGTTGACGGGTTGGGAGGTGTCATTGAATTCGGCGGAGAGGAACTCCATGTCGATTTCCTGTGTGTCATTGAGATACTGCGATGAGAGATGTGAGCATCAATCGCAGGAGGGCAGCAGAGAGGTAGGCTATACCCAGAAAAAAGCACCACATGTACCAGGTGTTCCCGTCGCCTTCATGCCGGCACGGAAGCTCCCATAGAGCATGTCTGTCCTGGCTGTAGCAAGTTCGGCGATTGGTATCAGTCCGTCTTGAGGAACGCCGCCTCTAACAAAGAGCTGCAGACCGGCATCACCACCATTGACACCATCCCCTGCCCAGTCGTATTGGCTTTTGAGCGGATTGGCGACGACGTTACTGACAGACGCATTCTTGCCATATGGTCCTCTGGCAAGTTCTGGCGTGACCGTGTAATCCTGTGGTTGCCAATCTGCGTCGCTGGTGATGTTTGCCAAGTGAAGAAAGTCTGTCTCAAGCAGGTCAGTGTAGAGAGTGGAGTTGACGGTGTAGCCACATTCGCAATCAGCCCGGACGAATTGGAAAGAGCGCAAGATTATGAAGAAGCTGAGAAACGATAAGAGAGGGGTAAACATGATGACGGCGATAAAAGCAGTGAGCGTCGTGTTTTGGATTTCAGAAGATCATATCCAAAGTGAGAAGGTGCTCTCGTGTCCCGTCGTGCTCTTCGTGTTCTCAAGGGGATGAGGAAGTCGCGGCCAGGTCGCGAAGGAGGGCAGAGCTTGTGTCATTTAATGGGAGAGTGTGAGAGGGAGTTATCATCTTCTAGTGATCATGATTTATTTATTGTTATCATTCGCAGGCAGGGAAAAAGAGTGACATGTCTTATCCGTGTTGCGGGGCTAATGCAGGTGCTGCCTCTCTTCTTTGCCACGTACGAGATGCAGGGAACACCATATATATTCAGCGTAAGGGCGCGCGGTATCAGAACAAATCAGCATCTTTGTCAGTTGTCTCTGTCTCAAGGAATTCTAGGGGTAGCATTTTGCACACTGGTCTGGATGACTTTAGATGTACGGATGCTCCTACTTACGCTTAACATCTAATGTTAACAGTTTGACGACAGTGTGATGGCGAGTACACACGCAAGCAGTACACTATATCATCAAAGTCTTCAGCATTGGACTACCCGTGTATTGTTCGACTAGGGAGGCCTGCCAAATATTGAGGCCAAAGGTCCAATGAAGATGGTCCTTTACATTGTGTCGAGTTGACTTGCAGCGAATGCCAGCGAGATCGCGCATGTCGTCTGCCACCCGACTGATTTGGATGATCTACCTTGCTTATGCATGAGATGCCCGTCTTTCGGCATTTATTATGGGCAATTGATATATATAATGGATGACACGGCGGTAGTGGTAGAGGATGATGAGAGAACCACGGCCACGGTTCAGATCTCTTCCGTGGAGCCTTAATTTAATGCTTGATCATCCTTCACCATGCTTCTGTATATCATATCCTATCCTATCCTTAGGCTTCCACGGAATGCGCACAAGCCAGCCTCAAACCCTCACCACACATTGACTTCTCTCCCTTCTATCTAAACCTTTCCTTGCTGGAAGGATTTATAAACCCTTCGATACCGTGCCCACCGGCACTCTGAAGTTGGGTGGGCATCGCGTACTGCCTCAACTGGCCTTGTCAGCTGGCCGCTTCCGTTCCAATCAGTCAGGTTGATCTTCATCCATTCATAGGTTCCTGATCAGTTACGCTGGGTCTTCCAGTGAACCTTTCCCCAGTCGCTTTGCTCGCTAGTTTGTATGGATAACGTAAGTGTATCCATTAGAAGACCATTGAGAGGTCGAAGCGATCTTCAAGTCATGCACAGGACACTGTTGAACCCAACTGTCCACTGTAGACTTCCCGTAATAATCACCATCAACCCCAACGCTACTCCCACACTCGTCAAGCCGTAGAAATATGCGTGCTTTAATCTCAATCCCTTCAGTTCGGTCACCCACGTACTGACTGTCGTCAAGCAGCCACAAAAACCATCAGACATCCCTTGCAGGACCTGGCAGCCTACCATACCTCCGACTGGCACGCGCTGAAGATCAAGAAATATGGCTTCCATCATGGTGCCGAAAACATTAACAGCGAACGTGCCAAGAGGAAAAAACTTGATCTTCCCATTCAGGTGCAAGGATGCGTAGAAGCGGAGAAGACATCCCAGAGGAGCAAAAACCAACGCAAACAATGCTTGACTACGCCATGTTTCCTGCGCCCAAGATGCATTAGCTACAGGCCCACTGGGTCGATCAGGGGGCCAGATAGCCATGAATATAGCGCCAAGCCAGCAGCCCGACGCAAGGAAAACAACTGAACGGTCAACGACCCTGCGCGAGAAGAGGAATGGAATAGATGGGATGAATGGCTCGAGACCGAGGGCCAGGTGCGCGCCCAATTGGAGTGCGCCTAGACTCAAGCCAATTGTAATGATCAGGACCGCAAGTAATGCCATGAAGCTATACCCTGGATTACGGTGAACGTTTAAATTTTCCAATATAGGAGCAGTTGAAGGGTGTGAGATGGGAACATGCAAGGCGTTTGAAAGTGCAAAGAAGCAGTCACGCATAAAAGAGGAAAAAGACGTGAAGGATCCGCAGAAGCCAGTAGCTAGGCCAATGTAGAGGGGTAGAGTCTTCTTGACCGCAGCATGCCTCTGGCCTGCAGAAGTGCTTCGGTGCAACGTTTTCCCTTCCTCTTCGTCATATCCATTGGCTTGCTCTGATGAAGATGAAGCGCCCCATTCTTCTTGGAAGAGCTTGCGGTCTTCGGAGAGGAAGCCCATGATCAAACTACCACCGACATTGGCCCATAGCACACCTGTCTGAACGGGAGCTCCAGGGTAGAAAGTCAAAGCCTGAAGACCAAGGCGAGACAGTGTACCCATGATTGAGAAAAAGACGAGGTATGATATAGTGTAGATCTCAGTTGCGAGCTTAGAGGCATGTTGTCGCTGTGAATTAACATCGTGGTTCTCTGCTTTCTGATTGGTTGAGGGCCGGCCGCTGTCGCGGTCTTCTGGATATTTGTTGTGTCGTCCACCCTGAGGGCTCTGAATGGGCGATGGCGCCGCTATCTCGTTTAGCTCATCCTTTGATGATGACCCGGCCTTGTGGTCTTCGAGATAACCCTGTTTGCGTTTTCCGTGTAGCCTCCCTATCGCAGATGGCGCTCTTACTTCGTCAAGGTTCTCATAGTCATTGGGAAAAGTGTAGTCTTCCCTTGACCCATCCACGCGATCGTTCTGTGCATTACCAGATTGATTATCCGTCTGGGCATCTTCATCCGATGACTTCGTCTGGGACGGCGATCGATTACTCTTCAGATTCTCGCTATTGCGCAGGTTGTCTGCAGAATAACCAAGCCAAAGGCGCGCCCTGCGGTGTTCTGTTGTTTCATTCACCCTGCTATTCTCGTCTTCTTTGGCGACATTGTTTTCGCGTCCAGGTCCCATGCTGCCCCTATCACAATAGTGACTGGGGTTGGACGCGAACCTTGACCTGCGCAACGTGCTGCATTCGTAGGCGCAAACATAGGTCAAGGTAAAGTAAGGCTATCTCATGCGGAAGAGTGCCATGCTATATTGTCGAATGCGCTCAATGACGCCAAGAAACTTCGATCGGCTTTTGACATTTGCGCGCCAAGCCTGCATTCCCGATCTCCCCAAGACAAGATGCTTTCCCATGTAAAACCCTCTTCTTTCCTTCCTCTCATTAATTGCTACCGTTTCCAGCAATGGCCTCTTCATCGTCTCTTCCAGCCAACGTCCACGTCTCGACCCATCCATGTCTACGCGCCAAGCTCTCTCAGCTACGATCAAAGGACGCCAACGCTCGGGAGACAAAATCTCTGGTCCATGAAATCGCCCTCATAGTCGGCTGCGAGGCCCTTGCGAAATCTCTACAAACGACGTTAACCGGTACTGTGAGCTCCATTTGTACCGCCACCCCTACAATCCCTCCTCGAGCTCCAATCTTGACCCGTTCGCGCATTCTAACAATAATGACAATCAGGCTGAAACTCCCCTCGGCTACACCTATTCGGTTGAGACCACCATACCTCATGTCGTTCTTGTCCCAATCTTACGTTCTGGGTTAGGCATGCTAGAAGGTAGGCTTTGCCCAATACTCACCCGAGAAGCTGGTCTCATCACGTTCCTCAGCGCTCCAGACTCTGCTGCCAGAACTCGTTCCGGTCCATCATCTGGGTCTCTTCCGCGAACCTACCACACTTCAGCCCGTTGAATACTACAATAACCTTCCGTACCATCGCCCCACGTCTGTCAGCCCTGACCCGTCTCTATTTCCCTCTATAGCCTTACTATTGGACCCGGTGATAGCGACTGGCGGGACCTCAAGTGCGGCGATACAGACACTGCTGGAGTGGGGAGTAAAGAAGGTGGTGGTGATTAGTGTGCTGGGCAGCGTGGAAGGGGTGAGACGAGCGGCGGAAGAAAATGGGAGTGAGTCGGTGGAGGTTTGGGTTGGAGGTCTGGATGGACAGGTGGATGAGCGAGGTATGATAAGGCCAGGTCTGGGAGATGTGGGTGACAGGCTGTTTTTGACCATTGGAAAATGAAAACAAAAAATGCACCGGAACGCAGGCCGGGCCAGGGTCCTGAAGGATAGACTGCGATAGATGGATAGGCATCACCATTGGAACCATTTCTGCCCGACGCACAGCGAAAATTTTGCAGTAACGGCAATATGAACAATCAACGTGATGCTGGTTTCCCATGATTACATCCTCATTGATCGTGAATCGGTTCCAGGTAAACCCCACAGATATCCCGAACTCCGAACTCCGAACTCCCCAAGTATCACACAACGAGACACGACTGTTCCCAAGTCATACATGCCTTCCGTTTCATCTGTCTCCATTTTCTCCCCCCACACTCTGACAATCCTCTCGCTGCTCTTTCTTCAGTAACCCGGCGCAGCACTGTATGCTACACTGCCTCTCTTGCCATCCTTGTCTTCCATAACTCTTGTGTTCCTCGGATTCGTCTTCTCAGCTAAGTTATGTCGTCGCTGCAATTCCCTGGCCTCGGAGCGCTTGTTGTAGACCCTCCAGATGATCAGGTAGCCGCCTGTGATGATGGCGAATGCGGCCATGAAGCCAACCATGACGCCAACCTCGTGCGCAGTCCCAGGGCCGGCGTGGAAAGGGCCCGAGGGTTCATTGTCGGCCATTGTGAGGATTGGAGACGGATGGGAATGAGAACTAGAGCTGCTTAGTACGTGTAATAAGAGGCCGTCGCTCATCAATGGAGACTCCAATGCAGAGTTGCGTAAATGCGCAGAAGATGATGGAACGAGTATGAATAGAGAGAGCGGGACCGTACCCTTTCGAAATGAGCCGCCTGCTGGTTTCGAGTCCCGTGTCACTGTAGGCACTGGAGATTACAGAACCGATGCGATTGTTAGGACGAGTGAGGAGCTCCTAAAGACAATCACAAGAGAAACAAGAGGGGAAAGGCTGAAGGCGGAGTGTTGGCTGTCAGAACCATGGTCTCTTGGCGGAGGAGGCACAGTTCGTTTTCGCTTGGCGTTGGCCATCAACCCAAAGCACTACACGGCGCTCTTCGTATCAGGGTGGATTGCCCAGGCAGCATAAATCGGACACTTCAAGCCCTAACGCGCGAACAGTGCAGACTTAGAGAAGATGCAGTCGATTCCCCGTTTTTAGGCGAGAAGAGCTTCGGGCGCTCAAGTTCAGTCGATTCCATAAAAATGACCATTGTATCAGAGGAAAGGTGTATAGGCATGCAAAAAAGGAATTATTCTTGTAGCAGACAAGCCGAACATAATTTTGTTGGCCTCGCCGATTCTTCATGTCACATATGCCGTAAATCGACTTTTTCGTGAATGGTAGTCGATGCTCGCAATGGCCCGGTGGCTTTGTTCATCCGCAAGCGGTGGAACTGATCATTGACCACAACAGAATCCCCGCTTAGGCCAAGCAGGGTGTAGTAACTCTGAGCTCAGTCATGTAAATCTGTAGAGTGGTTCGAAGGAATTGAGATTTGAACAAAAGCGCAAAATATAGTGAGTAACAGTAGATATACTCGTACCTGAACCCGGGGAAGGCTTTAGGGCGCTGCTAGCGTACATGTACTTTATATCGTAAGGTACAAGGTTTGTTTTTATCTAACGGCTCCCCAAGATTCAACATCCTCCAGGATTAAACTAACTGCCAATTTATTCACTTCGCTGCACCTACCTTCACCATCAGTCAAGGACCATTTACAGCTCCTCATCTCCATCCTGATTCGCTCTCTTGCATCTCTTGGTTGTATACCGAAACATGCTTGGGATCTTTCCCTTCCCTTCCTCTACCTCCCGATGACGTTAGGTGCATGCCCATGCAGTGTCCGAGCATGCCGGCAAGACCCTACCTCTATGGCCGCTGAACCACCATGGGTATCCTCAATCCATCCTTTCTCCTTGGGCTCATACTTCTATTGTACCTGGGTTCATTCGTCCTTTTCGCCATCTTACGCATAGCGACCGGTGTCTCAATCCAAAGAATTGGCTACTTCTCCTTGAGGCGCATCGCATATACACCCAGAGATGGCATACGGATAGAATTACGTGGCTTGGGCTTGCATCTTCACCGCCCAACCTTTGCGCAGCCATCATGGATAAGTCTTCGCTTGACCGAGCTGAAGGTAACGGTCGACGTCAAGCGACTAGGAACAGGAGCAAAGACAGAAGACTCGCAGTATGCTGGAAGCAATATACCCTCGTCAGACACACCAAGGCGAAATCAATCATCCTCCTCTTCCTCCCCGAAACCCATCCTCCGAAGTGTGACCCCAGGGTCTTCGCGAAGTCGGACGTGGAAGAGGTTAACGCAATGGAAGGAGAGGGTCAAGCGCTTGCACGAAAAGATACACTGGCTCAGCATGATTGATTTGACGGCTCAGAACTCAAGTCTGGTGTTTCCAGGCATTGGCTGTTTCGAGGTTGGGACGTTCAGCATGCTTGTCGATACCAGGCGCAAGACAGTCGACAGAGGTCGGCTTTTTCAGCACAAGAAAGTTCCTGCTGGCGATCAGCGTCCGGCAGAGTGGATATTCACAGTCAAAGGGATTCTGTTCACCCTCGAAGATAAAGAATCTCTGGAAGTTATTGACATCTGCACCCTCAACATTCACGGTTTGCTCTACAAGGATCGCCCAGGCTTGCGCGATACGTCAATATCATTAAAGTTGGGCCGAGTTCACATACCGTACGATGACCTGTTGAGATGCAAGATGCAAACAGATCAACGTCGAAAAGAAGCGTATCTCCAGCAAATGGTGACAACTAAAGGCGATATCACCTTTACCGATGTAATCGAAGAGCTGGACAGGCCGGGAAGCCGGGAAGCAAATATAGTACAGACTGTCTCCGATTCGAAGGACTTTGTCAGCTCCATCTTGCGAGGCATTCAAGAAATTCAGATGGCAATCAGCTTCGTGGGCATGACGAAAGAGCTCCATTCAATGCAGCCAAGTGGATCCCCTCTATATCTCAATGTTGCTATGAACGAATTTGGCATCGACATGCATCGCCTTGATCCTAAGAGCCCTGCCCATCGAATGTATTTTTCGTCAAAGGATATCGCACATCAAGCCCTGCTCGCTGCAATTTCAATCGCAGTGAGCCTCGATGATGGCAACGAGAAACCAGAGAGGATCCTGTACGTACCAATGGCCACGACAACAGTCAAGACAACTCTGCCCTCGAAAACGGTGGCTTTCTCCGAAGACAGAAACGCAGCCGAGCGCAACGCAAATATCCTCTTCGCAAATCTCGTGGTAACTTCGCCTTCCGTTGATGTTGATCCTAAGCACATGCCTTTGGTCCTTGCACTCATTCACAGTGGTAGAGGGGAAGCCTCTGAAGCCACAGCGAATCGGGGCCGATCACGTCTTCTACTATCACGACTCTTACCGAAAGCTAACATCAAATTATCTGTTCACGAACCCGTGTTGAGAGTGGCGCTACCGCCGGCTGATCTCAAGCTTAAAGAGTCTGATCAATACGACCTTCTCATCCTGTCTGTCTCTTCGATTTCGCTGGATATTGAGTCATCGCATTTCACAGCGGGCGACTTGCACTACGCGCTTACCTCAAACTTGCGTATCGTCTCCAACCAATTATACTACCTAACAGCTTCTGGCGAACGCTATGAGTTACTGGATATCGACGCTCTCGAGATCAGAATCCAGCTGAACGCTGCACCAGAGATATCAGTTGTTGCGACCGGCAATGTGCAGACGTTTTCCGTCCATATGGTGCGATCTGAGATCAGTGCTGGCGTACGCCAAGTAGTACAACAGCTAAGCAAAGACCACGACGCTCGAACGAAATCGACTCGTACTCCTTCGATAAATCCCGACTTCCTAAGGTCCTTACCAGTTTGGCTTGTCCAATTCTCCCTCCAGGGCTCCAACTTCGGCGTCGAGGTTGCTGGTGTGGATGCTGAGGTCTCGAAGGACACGCGAGGTGTTGCTCTTCAGCTTGAGTCGTGGACTGCTGAATACAAGATCCAGAGGTCTTCACCTGACGAAAGGCCACCGTCTAGGCGCCAAGGAACCACTAAGTCTACGATTACGGACGATCCTATCATCAGAGTGACGCCTCCCCCAGCTACGAGTGAGATGTTACCGAGTAGTACAGATGGCAGACGTTTAGCAGTACACGTTCGAGGTTTCGAAGGTTTTGTAGTCGAGGACATCGACGTGGTTGAAACGGAGACCTTCATCTCTCTGCCTCGATTTGAAGTTGCATTCACTACATCAAGCGATGCCCAAGGACGCATCTTTCACATTAACTCCCATACCAAGGCATTGTACCTGCATTATTCGCTGTATCGATATTACGCTATCGGCGTGGCGACTGGAGTTCTTCGAAAAGCATTTGCTAGTGACAAGGAGGCCAGTGATACGTCGCATGACCATTACTCCCCACATGTGACTTCTGAACACTCGACGCTTTCTCACAGCCCCAGTCGGAAGGCTATTCAAGAACTCGTCACAGTTGACGTTAAAGCAGGATTACTCCAGGTCAAAGCAAAAATGCCATCAGATCCTCCCATGATGCTTCAAATATACCACGTGGAAGCTGGGCGACATAGGTGGGCAATGCCTTTCATGAGGGCAGAGATGGCGCGTCTTTATGTGAAAGCTCCTCAGATCATTTCTGCCTGGGCAAGGATTGTCGGCATCAAGAAGTTGCGAGTCGATCTTCGAGAGAACCGCAGAAAGCGGGGAGTGGCAGTCATTCAAGAAAAGTCCATCGATGTAGTTACGGACTTCATAAGGCTTGCGGTCCCACATCAACTTGTCCCGCACAAGGTCATTGACAATCTTGCAATTGCCTTGAAAGCTACTGAGCAATTACACCATCGTTTCAAGACGGGGAGTGACGAGTACATTCTTGAGAAAAGACCAGAACAACCTAAGCAGGTGCCGAGAGTATCTATTCGAAGTAAAGCATTCCTTTTCGATATTGAAGATGGAGCGTTTGACTGGAAACTTGGAACGATCTATCGAATCGGTTTGATAGAGCAAAAGCTGCGCTTTGCCCGTGAAGAGGCCTTCATCGCAAAAGTAAACAATCTAGAGACCCGTTATCATAATCGAGCCTCCTCACGGTACCGTACGCAGATTCATTCGTCGCAAGAGCGTGGCAGAGGTAAGCAGCCGCCGCCGCAAGAAGCTCGTGGACGAAGTCGAAGCATGGAGTCACGCTCCCGCCATCGTTCGGCCTCTCCTCCATCGACTCAATCACATCGAATGCGATACGATCGCGATGGAACATGTAAACTTACAAAAGACGCAAAAATATCAGCTAAGGAAGCCGAGTACAAGCTTCAGGTATATAATGCTCAAAGTTGGAAAAAGCGTATCGATGTTGCTTACCGTATCCAAAACGCTGGAATGCGAAGGATTCGGGATATGTTCTGGGGCAGCGATGACATCCCTGAAGACATCGATGGGGCTGAAAGCATACTTGCCGTGCCAGAACGGCCGGGTCTAATGTCCACGCTTGTCAGTGATTTGCATATCGTTATTGACAAACCTTCGTTTCCAATCAACGAATATCCGCAGTTCCTTCACAGAGTCGGCAAAGGGATGCCCTACAACATGGAGTACTCTTTGCTAATCCCGCTCAATGTCCAGATTGATATGGGTGAAGCTCGTGTCACTCTGCGAGACTATCCTTTACCATTGCTTCATGTACCTGCTATTAGGCCAGGACAGTCACCGCGCTTGCCGAGCTGGTCGTTGAAAACGGATTTTGTCATTGCCGAGGAATACCGGGGTGCTGCATCTACAAAGCAAGTAAAAGTTCAAGTCATCCCTCCCGGGAAATTTTCAAGATCGGAGTCCAGCAGAGATTTCGCAATTGAAGTTCGCAGAACAGTCTCTCCGGTCAAAACTTACTCGGATGTGGTTGTTGCAATTAACACGAGCGCTCCTACGAGCATCACTTGGGGAGCATCATATCAGCCGGCTATACAGGATATGATGATGGTGATAGAGGGGTTCACCAAACCACAGGTCGATCCCTCAGATCGGACGGGCTTCTGGGACAAAATTCGTCTCAACCTGCATTCTCGGGTTAATGTGGCATGGAAGGGCGATGGCGATGTTCGCCTACAGCTTAAAGGTACTCGAGATCCCTACCGCGTCACAGGTAACGGTGCTGGCTTCGTCATGTGCTGGCTTAACAATGTTCGCTGGTCCATTCATGAGGACGATGATCCCAAAAAATTTATGACCGTGGAAAGTGATGACTATGTCTTGGCAATCCCAGATTATAGTCATCAAGCTCGAGAAACAAATTCCACATTTCGTAAAGATGGGCCAAACCAATCCGGCGCGTCAAGCACAAGTAGCAAGAGGAATACTACAGTGTTCAAAAAGGTCATAATGAAACTCTCGGGCAATGTGCGCTGGCTTGCGGGTCTGGTCTTCGAAAGAGACCTGGAACAAGGAGGTCGGTCATTCGAGTTCACACCGCACTATAGCGTTACATTGAGAACCCCTCAACATGCACAAGCTCCGCCGGGACAGGTACGTAGATCCTAGGCCTAATCGCCAACGTTGCTAATGCTATCACAGATCTATGACGCATATAGGGGCTTTCGAAGCAATCACATCCATCTGTCGATCGCTGTCCTTGCTCCCCTCAATCGCGACTGGACGACCAGGAACACCAAGCCATCTATGAGCTACAATGCAGTGCATATGACCCCTCGGTTCTTCACGCATTTCTTCGATTGGTGGTCGATGTTCTCTGGAGTCATGGCATTGCCCGTTAGGCAAGGTAAGCTCTTCCCAGGAGTTGAGAAATCGAGCAAGAAGTTTGGACGCCACCTTGCAACGATCAAGTACAATCTCCTGCTTTCGCCACTTTTTATTGCTCATGTCTACAAACACGAAGATGCCGAAGATTATTCTGAGGCACTCCTTTCCGCCACTGGCCTAAAGCTTAGACTTGACAGCTTTATGTTGGATCTACACCAAAGGCGAGAGGAATTTGCAGCTCAAGGTAGAGGCAAAGCAAAGCAAATGAAAGCAACCGGCATGCGGATTAATCAAGCTCAATTAGACTTCATCTCCGCTGACATTCGCGCTGTATCTGCCAGCATTGCTGGCACAACCAAAGACGACTTAAAACGAGCCACACCGGAAGACTTAGCAGCTTACCAGCAGTCAACACCTTCAGCCGACATATCTCGCTTTACCATTCCAGACAATGACTTCTCCTGGATTGACATGGATGACTTCGTCGAACTTGATTGGATCTTACCGGCCGAGACGAATCCAGAGACCAAAATCTTGCCTTTAGCTTTCGCGCCACGCTTTACTTACTTCCGAAAGACTAATACACAAACTTCCAAGTCTTCAGATAGCGATAGCGCAAGTCCATTCGGCGACGAACCTACTCATTTTTGTGTCATGTCTCAGGACAATGACCCTCGGAAAGTACAGTGCCAGTTGATTGAAGAACGTCTCGTACGACTCGATGAACAATTGGAAATGCACGAAAGGACATTGGGCGAGCAAGAGCTTCGTGTTGTCCGGGATTCAAATCGGGATTCGAGTCTGAAAGAGCGCTACGAAATGCTCAGTGACCAGGGAAGGCGACTGAAGGGGAAAAAGGAGTTTCTACAGCGAATACTGGCACGGCTGAATCGTGCCATTGACGAAGGTAGACCCTGGATATCCGCAGCTGGTGACACTGCTGGATTAGACCTGGCAGGTGGGGGATCAGAGGACGAAGCGAATACTGAAGCAGAAGGGTTAGAAGACGCAACGCACTCAGGACACATCAGCGAATTCAACAACCGCTTCATCATACACAACGCACAGCTAAAATGGAACAACTCGCTTCGGAATATAATTCTTCGTTACGTACATCAAGTCAGTCAACGGCGAGGGTTCGTTTACTACATGTCACAGAAAGCCATCAAGTTCATCTTGGACATAGTGAAAGAGCAGCATAAGAACAAGAGAAGACGTACACATGAGAACGATTCTGACTCAACAGATTCAGAAACCTTTGCCGCCGCCTCAACAGAAGAAGAAAAGAGTGTTGGCTCCAGCGTCGAGGATCTTATCCAGGGTCTGCTCAGTGATAGCAACAAGACTGTCGACGCTGATGATCCTAAGCAAGCAGTAGAGCTGCAGATGTCAGACACGGACAATCTGGGAAAAGATATTTCAGAAGATTACACACCGCAAAACACTTATCATGTTCGTTTAATCGCACCACAAATCCAGTTGCAGAGCGAGAAGAACCCAAAATCTGTGTTGCTGGTCACGGCCAAAAGCATGCAATTAAAAGTGGTCCAGATCATGGATAAGGATCGCATAGCGGATGATGTCAGTGGACTCGTGCAGCGCAGATTTTCTGTCGATATGGATAGTGTACAATTTTTTGTCACGACCCAAAAGATTTTGTCCCAATTTCTTCATATATACTCTGGCAACCGCTACGGCACCCCAAAAGGCTCTGCGTGGCCACCCTGGGTAACGTTTGAGGTTAATTTCGATTTCGAGTACGACCCTTTCGGATGGTCGCGAGTAGTTCAGAAAACCTCTGCGAGTCTCCGCTATGACAAGTACAACACCCTTCGATTGAAGTACAATGATGAGGTTAGCAGCGGAAAAATGGGCCAAAGACACAAGCGAGAGAGCACGGAAAGTCGTATCGACCACTTGTGGGTTGATTTTCCACACATTCGAGCTATTTGTGACTCCGTCGAATACTTCACAATGTATGTAATAGTGTACGATCTTTTGCTATACAACGAGCCGCTGGAAAAGGTCCGCAGCGAAAAGCTCGAGAGGATCATGCTAGCCTCTGACTTCAGTGACCTCAGCGGTGCGCCCAAAATGGTGTCTAGTCTTCAAGCTCGCATACGTCAATTGGAGGAGATCAAGACACATTTCCAGATAAACGCCAAGTATCTTGACAAACAAGGTTGGGAGGATCACATGGCTATCGAGCACGATTTAGCGAGCTGCGAGGATGAGCTCTTCTTCATGATGAAGGCAATCACAACATCACAACGCAAATATGACGATCGTTCCCAGGCCTCGCAGACCACCGGACTACTTCGTTGGTACCTTTCCGCTTCCGAAATAGTCTGGCATTTGATGAGAGAAAAGGACGTGCCGTTGATGGAAATTCAATTGAACAAAGCGGCCTATGACCGGACGGACAACAGCGATGGTTCCAACCACAATTCGATGCAAATCGAGCGTATACACGGACTCAATCTTTTACCCGATGCTCTCTACCCTGAGATGCTAGGTCCATATTTGGAAAGTGGTAGAAAGTTTGTCCAGGGCCAAGAATCTAAGATGCTCAGGGTCACTTGGCACAGCCTTGAACCGATTGCTGGCATACCGGTCTTGGATCAGTTCGAGGTCGACCTTTTCCCCCTAAAGGTTCAGCTCGAAAGAGAAGTGGGTCAGAAACTTTTCGAATACATCTTCCCAGGACTGGACAAGAAGGGTAGTGACAAATCGCCGTTCCTCGTCAAGCATACGCTCCCTACTGGAGATGCCGGTGAAGATTCAGATGCTGAGACCTTGCCCAGCGTCCCAGATACGCCGAAAGTCGAAGCCAGTGGTCCCGACGATGACCAAACACCGATTAGAGCGGCGGCCCTGGATGTTAGACTCAGAGCTACCAGGGCGTTTCCACAAAAAGGTCATTCTGGTTCGTCTAGTAAGACCAATGGGGATAACCACCATTTCAAACTATTCCATCACTCGAACCATTCCAGTCGTTCGCAGAATGCATCAAGGCCAGCTCTTCCTCGTGCGAGTTCCAAGAAGCCATCACAGGAGTCTTTAGCAGTAACGCGCCAGTCTAAGGATGGGTCCTCGACAAACCTATCCGTAATGAGTGGCAACCCTGAAAAGCACAAGAGATTCACCCTCAATCGGTCGACGAGTCAAGCTACTACAACAGACAAAGATAAGCCTTCTGATGATCTCTCCCAAATGCTGTCACGAGCTTCCAACTACATGACTCTCGCATATGTGAAGATCCCTAGCGTCGTTCTCTGCCTTAGTTATAAGGGCAAAGGCGAACGAAACATTGAAGACGTCCACAACTTCGTCTTTCGTATGCCAGTCCTTGAGTATCGAAATAAGACCTGGTCAAACCTCGACCTTGCTTTACGACTCAAGAAAGATGTCATCAGAGCTCTCATTTCACACACGGGCGCCATCATCGGCAACAAGTTCTCTAATAAACGGCCAGGCAAAACCCAACAGGGTCGTCTCCGCGAGCTTGCCGGCTCTTCATCCCTGCTGCCGAATAGCAACACTGTGAAGAACAGCCTCTCGAGCGAGACAAGCAGTATAAGAGACCAAAGTCCCCGAGGCGACACTGACGACTCCTCCCCAGCATCCTTGACGTCAGCTCCTAGCCTTCAGTTGGCAAGAAATAACTCTTTCACTCAGAGTACACGAAGCTCCGCTCTCTACAACGGACTACACGGTGAACCGCCCCCGATACCAGAGTCCGAGGCGGAGGGTGATGATAATGTACGCCGCTATCATTCCCTAAACTGCCTGCTGAACTAGGGAATGACTGACCTCTGCTAGGCGTTAAACAAAATGCGGCACACCCTGATCCGGCGATTCACCACAGAAACTCAGAAGCTTCGACGCAAGGATACGGATGTTGATGACCCAGATGAAAGGTTCGTACTAGTTGATGAAGCAGCAGCAGCGGAATTCATGACTGACGCATCGCAGCACACGCAAGAAGAGCGTGCAGCTCCTTGGCAAGAAGATCCTGGGATCCTTGAACCAATGAGGCCTGCCCTGCTCAGCCGCTCTTTTCTATCGAAAGTCTTTTGGACTATTCTTTGGCTGTTTGTCCCACCAACACACCCTGGACAGCGATCTTCCTTCGGTTTGCCATCCCATCACGGCGACCCCTCACAACCGTCTCTACCCTTTCATCTCGTCTCATCTCGTCTCGAAAATCTTCCTCAACCGCCGCCGTCACTATACCACGACCTCCCACCTTGATTCATTTTCAGTCCAAGTCCAAATTCGTCCGGGCAGGGTACGTTGATAGCATCTTGGGAGGAAACAAGGAAGCGGACGGGGCAACGCAAATGCAGCATTTTCACGGCGTCCGACTTTGATATCCCCCCTTCTTTGGAGAGGCCTCTTCTTTCTTATTATGATACCACACCAACTACCTTTCTAGTGTAGATATGTTTTGGAGAAACTGAATTGTATATATTGTTTTGAACAGAGGGGAGGAGGTGGTCGTTGATGATTATTCCGATTCCGATTCTATTATCAACTGCCAGTATCTGGGTCGAGCTTCATTTTCACTCATTCTTAAGGAAGCTATCCTTCAATTGTCTATATCCCGCTTAAGACACTAAGAGAATTCTGTTCAATCAACTCACAAATCTACCGGAGCCTTATTGTCATCCTCACTCTTCCTACTCTCAAATTGTTTACATCCTACTATCCCTTTGCACATTAATTCACATCACAAGCGAGCAAAGACCCCGACGACGGATCGATTGGATTTAGTTGTGAATTCAGCCGCCGTTCCGATGTAAAGATGTTATCTGATTATCCCATTCATTTATCTACACACGTAACGTAACCACCCTCGCCCAGTCTAAACTATCTGAATTCGCTTAAAAAAAAGAACCCGCCGCCAGCGTTGTTGACCCCGTCTCTTGATAGGGGAACTAGCTAGCTGCCAGCACGAAGCTCCAGTTGACGCCGCGAGCCTGGAAGGAAAGGGAAGGGAAGGGAACGAGGCCAGTCGAACCTGAATGGAATGAGCTCTTTCTTCCTCTCAAAGATGTCGAATGCTGAAAGTTACCGATGTCGTAGAGCACATGAGGTCATGAGTGCCATTAAAGAAGTATGCCGCGCTATGCCGATGAATGATGACCGAAGAAATATGGAAAGGGGTAGCGGATTTTGGGCGAAAGACGTCCAAAGCTTTTCCAAGGGAAGAGCTAGTGGAGCAGAGAATCTCGAGTATTCAAGATGTCCTTAGTGGGAGCTGATTGGAGCAAACGGTGGTACCAAGTCCAATGGTCGCAATGTGCCAAGGTGAAGCCGGATTTGCAACAGCGACGATATCTAGCGATCCAATTCGAGGCCCTGCAGAGGTGGCCCAGACGTCACTTCTGGCGCCAGATATGACGATTGTCGTAGAGGCTGGAATATGGTGCCGCAGAGTGTGAAGCGACATCCTCAATCTGGAACCCTCTCTTCATCTCAGCTTCCGCAAACTGCGATGCACGCTTGTAGCGCTTGTCGGTGTACTTGTCAAAGATTGCACAGTGATGCTTGCGTGCGTCTTCACAGCATTCGACCATAAGCAATATCAAATTGAAAAGCTGGGAGTAGGTGTAGTTGGCGTAGTAAACATGTGCAGGTGACTGTGAACGGATTAGCAGCTGAGTCGTAAGGCTCATCGGACCAGAAATCATACCCAAATGCCCTTCTTGAGCATCATCCTAGCCAGACAATGTGCTCCAGCAGCAACGAAGCTCGGTGGACTACCGACAAATCGTTCATCCATGATGGTGACCTCCAGAAAGTACTTTGCCAGTGTCCTCGTTTCAAGATCGTAATCGTCGGCCTTGCTAATCCTTCTCAAGAAGCTCATAGGTCCAGGCCAACCAAGTTCGAACTGCAACATGCTGAGCATGAAACGTTCCGCCTTGAGTATCTCGTCGACAGTGTAGCCACCGTCGACCATGTATACAATCTCTTGAACGGACGGGCAATCGATCTCTTCATATTTGGCAGCGATGAAGATCGCAGTAGCGCCGACCAACTGCAGCTTTCCCAGGGAGACCACCTTGCAAGATAAGAAGCGGTCGATGTAGTTCACACAGAGATAAAGCGTTTCTGGAAGAAGGTTAAAGCGGTGGTGCACTTGGACTATCCAGTCCATTAGTACCGCTCTCATTGACCACTGTATTTCTGCCTGGTTGTCCATGTAATGTGCGTTTGGCAACATCTTGATCTATTTTGTGTCGTCAGCAATTGTCCAACTGTCAGTGCACTTTGCCCTGACCTCCAAGTCCTTCATGTACTGGAAGATCTCCTCCCCATACTCTGCTACCATTGTCGTGTCCCATGCCTCATCCTCGAGCTCTTCCACTGTCTTGGATCCCTCTATCAGCTCTTTGGCGGCAGCGATCTCTTTCCTTGTCCTTTGATTGACCTTTGGGAATAGAACCGTGGTAGCACCGCCAGTAGTATTTTCTCCCCTGGACTTGAAAGACCGGGCAGTAGCATAACCTTCTTCGTCATAATTCTCTTCCCCCTCATCATCCCAGTACTCCTCCGGCTCTGAGACTGAAGCCAGAGTGGGTCTCCGGTGCGTTTCTGGGTGGGATTTGGGAAGATAAGCATCAAGAACCTGATCCTGGCCAAGTTTCCCATTTGGATTGGGCACCTCCACTGGCAAGAGCATGACTTCATCACTCGGCTGAAGAATTTCAACATGCTCAACAGACTCCTCGAGTCCGTAGAACTGGACTTGTCCCTGCTCGTCAATGTAAATTCCGTCTGATCTGAGCACAGCGGGTTCTTCAGAAGATGCTTGCGCAGCCGTCGATGCTGGTGCCAATGCTTGTGCCGCACCCTGACCTACTTTATTGTTCTGTGTTGGTTGTCGCTCTGGTTGTGACTCCTGCGGGTCTTTGGACTCATTGGGTTGCTGTCGAGGTTGAAGTTCGCGGTGGACAGGAGCGATTGGTGCAGTAGAGGGTAAAGGCTTCTGCACTTCAGGAGCAGGATACTGGGGCTGCGTGGCGACACTATCTTTAAAAACAGCAGTGCTTTTTTTTGTCATGAGCTTGCATGTGTTTGCAGCTTGAGAAGTCTGCTGTAGTGGTTGTTGTATGTCAACCAAGGGCTGCTTGACCGGGGGTAGATTGGTGGAATTGGCGACATTGTTCAAGAGACCTTTTAAGCCGGCGACAGACAAGGGACGTTGTGCAGGTCTCAGCAACGAGGGTGCCTTCTTGTCCTGCTGTGTTGAGATGGGCTTTTCTAAGACGCTGTACTCGCCCTTCGCGCCAATTGCTGAGTCGTCCTTGCTGGGCCTTGAGACGTTGGCAATGTTGCTAACATCCCCAAATGCTGTACGCTTTGCAGCAAGCTTCAGAGCTCCTGCTTGATGTATTTCTGACAACGCTGGGCTTGATTTGTTGCGTTGGTGTAGAGTTTTCTGGGTACCGACAGTCGATATCACGTTTTCATCTCCGTAAATGGCGCGCAAGGTCCGAGTCGGTCTCTGAGGCTGATATACCGAATACATGTCAGTATTATACTCAGTAGCTAGAGATAGAGTACGAATTATATGATGCTGGGATAAGGACGGTACATAAGGCACGCAATCATTGGGGAGCTCCTAAGTCCAGCAAGCTTGGGCTTAAATAAAGGGATGGTCAGAGAGTAGAACTGGTTGCCAGAGAATACATGATTTGTGATGTGCTCCTCGTGGATACTCTGTAATGGGTAATGATGACTTACCTTTGCGTCCATGATGTGCCGACGCGTTGAAAGCTCCACGAGTGTGTTTTGGGTGCTTGGGGAAGCTCTCGGATAGCTCCCTCGAAAGCGCGATCTGGCTGTTTTCCATCAGCATACGAATTTAACGTGTGTCGAATATTAGCATACCTAGCACTCGGCTTGATGAGGTGTAACGAGCATGCCCAAAACAATGCTGTTGTCTGGTATAAGATGATGCCGTAAATGTGCTGCTCAGAAACCTGCGACTCGTAGGCGTAGAAGTTCTCCCGTTGAAAATCATTGTTGATTTGCAAACTTTAAAGCGGTTGCCCCGACGACTTGACGCGCTATTGATTACTTTATTCAACAACTCTATTTACAGCCGCGTTCTCCCAACTGCATGTTGAAACATGTATACTGTCGCCAGCTGTTGTCTATCAAGTGTATAAGCTATTATTCACTGATTATTTTACTGCCTATACTTTGCGATCCGGTCTCGAGTTGATGAGAGTCTAAATTTGTGTCTCAGGGCCTTGTTCCTAAGATCAATGCTTCGGTCCCTGTCGCGCCGTCCCTTAACACCAAACACTCTCCAAGTCACGTGATAATTTCGGGAATCTAAAACCCAACCATTTTCGCAGGCTCCGGAATTTCAAAGTCGCTTTGAAATTGGCATGGGGGTCGTACAATGCAAGGCATCGAGTATCGACTAGAAGTGGGATAACTGCCCACTTCGGCCAATTCGATAGCCTCCGCGTGCTCTACCTATAAAGTGCACAGCCTACTCCATGGCTCGAAACCTTCTTCACCTCGGGCAAATACTATGATACTTGGGAAACCCTGATTCCGATGGCTCATCCTTCTTTATCTTATGTTGCGACTGCGATGCGCTCCGGTGGCTGCCCGCCAATGAGGTTGATCGGATGCATCGTGGCAGATAGCAGAAGCCCTGGTTGCTGACCTCATCCAGTACATCGAAGGCGTGCGATGTACCGAGTGCTCATGGCTGAAGAAGCAATCACGCCAATTGTGCACACGTTTCGTTATCAGCCCAAGGGTCTGAGCGGAAGTTGGGGCAGGGAGATTCTAGACATGCTTCTCCATATTATTATTATTCTTGCGGTAGCGGTAGCGTAGTAAAGAAGTTAGTGGCGAGCGGTGTTTGGCATGCTTAAGAAGTTAAGAGTAGTGTGTACTGTACCGTAGCGAGTGTAGATCCTGCGCATCAAGCCATCAACTGCCAATTGGTGATATTGCCTTGGAAATCAGCCTATCACTTGCACTGATGCGACTGCACACTGTTCTTCTCTTTTTCTGTGTCTCTGGCAACTCATCTGACCAGACATTTTCTCGGTTCCCTGTCCAGGCCATCGGAGACTGAGAGGACTTTTGCGGCGCATGGGCTTGAGACTCGTTTCAAGCTCGGGCCGGATTACTCGTCGACCGCTCCATTATTGGGAGAAGGAAATTCAAGGCTGCATGCGCTGAATCAACATGAATACTGAGCGAGACGGTCAACTTGGCTTCGAGTGGATGTAGCAGGTACTGTACTCGTACCCAAGACGTTTGAGCTTGGTCGAGTATTATTATATCACTCTCTGCAAGTTGAAAGTTGGAAGGGAGTCGGCGCATAAGCTTGACTCGTATCGGGCAAGGGAAGGTAGTTTCCCACCTCCGTTGCTTCAGCGGCTTTTTTTTTTTTGCTGGCACCAAAGCTGGTATGCAGGCCCCTCACTTGACCATTGGCTCGATTGCCTTTACAACTGTCCCACTCCCACCACTTTCCGCTTTACCTGAGACTCACCCTATACTTTTTAGCTTCTACTCACTGGTACACTTGCATTGATACCCTATCATCTCCGCCGTCTGGATATTCCTGCAGATTGCTCATCCTTTAAAGGCCGCCGCTTGCCAGCCAATGCTTGAAGTATAGAGTATATCTACAGAACATGGCGATGCGACCATTGCTGGCGCTTCCCGTATTTGCAAAGCACAGTTTCCTAGATAGAGAATGTGCAACTGTAGAGAACGTAGTAGTTATTGAATTCGGTCTTTAGGACATTTCATTCCTCAAGTTGTCTGTTATCAAATTGTGCCGAGTGCATAAGTCGGTTGGCTGGCGCTGTGCAGGGTTTGTTGAGTTCGCTTGCTTTCTCTCTCTCTCTTTCTCCTTCAGTCCATCGCCCACGCATCAACAAGCCTTTCCTTCTCCGTCAAGCCATCCATTACTTTGGTTGCCTCTTATGGCTTTGGTTCACCAAGCCTAACATTCAGAACCTCATCCCATCGCCTCTCGTATCCAGAGTCTTTGTTGACGCTGACCACATACTGAAGACATCAGCCAACAACACAATCCTGGACAGACCGGTATCACCAGCAACGTAGATCCTATCTAAAGCCTCCTGTGTGAGCAGCGTGATTACAACACAGGTATGCGACCCATAATATACACATTGCAACCTCCTCCCTCTCCATGCACCTCATCCCTTGACTTGCGAATCCAACCCTTCCCCAAGCGGCCGCCTGACCATCCATGACTGCCTCAGCAGTCCGATTGCTTGTATCGATCTCATTCTGCGATCAGTTGTCTGAGAGAACAGTAATTGACATTTTCTCTTTCTTTAGGTATTCGGCTGCTCTTGATCGGTCAGAGCCGTCGCGGCACCCGATCCATCCATCATCTCCTCATTCCAGCCACACACTGGAGCTGCGTTGCCGCCAGCAATATCTTATCGCAATCATCCGGGCACCTGCGTTCTACGATGGACGTTGCCAACCTCCTATCCCACGACCCCCCACGACCTTCTCGTTCCCAACAGGCCGCGGAGACTACACCCCAAGAGACACAGCGGTTGCATCAATACCCTACACGTCACTCCGTCATGTCCAATAACATGTCCCTCGACGGTCATCGCTTTGCTACTCCTCCTGTCAATCAGAGCCACGGCAACAATACTCCAACAGGCTACAGTGTCTCCCCTGTGAGTCCTGCGCCTAAGCACGTCGCATTCGAGCTGCTGTTCGATAGTGCCACCAACCATCGTGCACGGTTGCCAATGAGGGTCCAAATCTTTCCTCACGATACCACTGACTCGATTGTGACTACTGTCAAGAACTTCTACGGCCTTTACGAAGGTGCCGCAAACGGCGTCAGCTTCGAGGACGACCGTGGGAATACACTTATTGCGAGATATGAGAACTTTCAAAACAACATGGTCGTCTACGTTCGAGTCGTTCCTGATTACTCTCAAGCATGGCAGCAGCAGGGGCAGATTCAGAATCATTCGGCATCGCCTCCTAGTGCGCAGCGGCTTCTCCATCTCGATGAAGGCTTTCAAATGCCTCCCCCTCAACCCTCACAAATACTGAACTATGGACAAACCACGTCACGACCAGCATCTCGAGTGTCCCGAAAGCAGAGTGTGTCCCCACGTCCTAGCAGGGGTAGTCGCAGCATCTCTGCGCAAAAGGCTCGCTCAAAATCAGGCCTGATGAGCCAAGAAGACAGCTTCCAAGGACAACTCAACGATACCAACGGTGACACAGTCAAGGGCTACAGTAGTAGTGAGGGCGAAGGCGGTTCTGTAACCAGCTCTCGCAAAGCCAGAAGCGAGCAGCTCGCAAGTGCAGATATCAGCCTTAATAACATCCTCGAGGGCAACAGAAGGAAGAGGGCAAAGTTTGAGAGCTCTGTGAGTAATAGAGCTGATAGGTCACACAGCCTATGTGGTCTGGCTAACATAAAACTGTACAGGAGCTGCCTCTGTTTGTGCCACCTCAGGTGCCTGCCTCTAACTCCATATCCTCAATTTCTCCACAGAGACGCTCGAATGGACAGGACAACCCTTCTCCATTCGCCCGCCCAACTCAACGACACTTTTCCTACAGCCAGCCTTTGCAGTCCCCACAGAGCTATGGGCACGGCGAGCACAAGCATGGAATTGTCCCAACAAGCATACATCCTTCCAATGTGCAGCCAGCACCTCCGACTGGACGTCGTCTTCGTGAACGTACAAACGCACCAAGTCTATCTGCTCGCATGTCCAGTGGCACGAACCCTCGCGTACAAGGGTTTGGGATACTGCCTACCCCTGATCCGACCATAGCTAGTTGCATCTCTGATGAGGATGTGGCTTTGCAGCTCATGCGACTTGGCGATGCTTCAAACATCTCTCACGGACGCACTTCGGCATCAACCTTGGATGATGCCTTCAGTGGGCGCGCTGACGCTGCTTCATCCGCCACCAGCAACAGTGACGACGACGATGAAGATGCAGAAGAGCCATCTCTTCCTGCTCTTCCTGCTCAACCGAAGCTCGAATCCAGCCCAAAGCTCCAGCCAAGTGCCATCCGAAAGCATCACAAGCACCTCAACGATGGCCTGCTCAGCAACGATAGCACCGATCCCAGCGGTGATGAGGTAGACGGTGAGTATGTGTATGACGACAAGAAAGATGGAGTGTTCAAGAGTGAACCAGATGACCTCATCTCTGAATTTGGTCAAGTCATCAAACCGAGACTACCCGGATCGAGACATCGTAACATGTCAAAGGCGAGCAGCGTTAGCTCGTTGAAGAACACCTCCAAGGTGTCGAAGTCGAAGGCAACAGCCAATGCGAAGAAAGCCAAGCCGTCCTTGCTTCTGTCTACAACAAAAGTGCCACCTTCACCTGCTTCGCTTCCTCCGCCCTCCCGCAAACCGTCTTCTCCGTCGACCGTCAACTTCCAGCATCAGGGCGACGAAGACCTGTCTTCGAAGCCCCGCTGCCAGCGCTGCAGAAAGAGCAAGAAAGGCTGCGATCGTCAGCGCCCCTGCCAGCGCTGCAAAGATGCCGGTATCGGGGCTGAAGGATGCATCAGCGAAGACGAAGGCAATGGTCGTAAAGGTCGGTTTGGGCGACACATGGGTGTAGCTGTCAAGAAAGACGCCCAGGACTCCCCAGCAACCAATGAGACTGAAGAGGCAGGTGCAATCCTCGATGGTATGGCTGGTGGCCAAGAGAAGAGCAAGAAGAGAAAGCGTTAGCTATTGGACAGAAGCTTATTCGAATTGTTTCCGAGCGGAATTGCAGTACACATCACAGCTACTTACGGGAGCAAAGAACGCATGATAGTCGCCTTCGTGTCCCCGGACTACGGATTGTCGGAACTTGCTTGGATGGCTTCGCTGTACTCATGCTTGGCATGTTAATTGGTGGTTTCTCGGATCAGACTTTTTTCGACAGCCGGAGACATTACGGCTCTCTGGTAACTCTCCACCTCTTCTCTAACCGGGCAAGTCGTACTAGCTTTCACTGGGGGGCGATTATCACTGCTCCCAAGCGTTGTCGGCTACGAAACCTTTATGGAGCCTGAAATTGCGCTCAGCCTTCTACAATATGTCTTAACATTCGCTTTGCAAGACCAGCTTCCACCTCCATCATGGCTGTCTCTATTCTCAGACTCTCTTCGACTACTCAGATGGCATGTTGGATAAGCGTCCTTCCCTTCGGACCTCCCGAGTCTCAAATTAGGCCGCCATCCATGTCTCATGTCCTGCTCTTTCTTGCTATCAAAAGCCATTTTCTTTTTGTCGTGCTGTCTCATGTTACCGGCATAAGCGTAATGTTGATGAAAGACCAATCAAAAAGGGAGCAAAACGGTGACCAGGTGGAGAGTTGCAGCTGGCGTATGTTTGGTGTGGGCGCTGAGGGACAGATAAATGGTTGTACCCGAATCTCGATAGTTTCAGTTTATCTTAGCAATCACACAATTTCCGGTTCTAGATGCCGCTCTATAATTATCTTCGTCTATCAGACAGACGTTAAATTAAGCATATATCGTGGCTCACGGAACTGCGGCAAGCCACGTGTACCAATTTGCACTAAACCCTTATTGGCATAAGCTGTCCAACCTCGCTTCGCCAATATCTACTTGCCTTCAACCAATCATAAGGCTCACAAGGCACAATGCACCACCAGACAGACTTCAACTATTGATCCATTTCGGACTCCACAATGCCTCCCAAGATCAAACCGCGTCCAAGGCAATCGGCCCGAAATGATTCAATTACCACAGGAGAGCATGACTCAGTGGGAGCTTTGAGCGCACCCTCACCTAAGGAAGCTCTGGCCAACGATGACAACGAGGTGCAAGACACGCCTGGCAACGCTGAGCAAACGGATGTACCAGGGTTACAGATTGAAGGCTCCAGCTCTCGAAGTATATCAGCGTCCACGCCAAGCGTAGTGAGGGACGCTCCCCCTTCCAGACGCTCTGTTCCACGATTGAAATCTGCCTTACGACGAAATTCACCTAACCCTGCTTCCAACCTACATGGAGCAGATGGCTCAGACTCTAGACCCGCTGGCCTCAAGTTCAAGCCGAAGTCCTTCATCCGCCGTAGCAAGGAGGAACGAGAAGCCGAAGAGAAGGCTGAAGCTGAGCGAAGGGCAGCAAGGCAAGCTGCAGAAGGAACGTCATCTACAAATGACCGAGGCGGATACTACGGCAGGGGAATAGCACGTGGGCAGCGCGGAGGCTTCGGTGACACTAATAGATGGAAGAATGAAAGATTCAACCTTAGTCACGAAGCCAGTGGACATCTGGGTGGGAGTACGATACAGGACCCAGCTACCAGCAGGAATAGGCGTGGTGGGGGTTTTCGATCAAGCACATCAGGCCTATCGGAGCGAGTTTCTACTGATGGTACAGCCCGAGCGAAAAAGGAGCCCACTGTGAAGCCAGAAAAGGACAAAGATGGAGACGTGGTTATGGGTTCGTCAAGCAAACCAAAGCGGATGAAAGTCAAAAAGGAGGAGAAAGGCCCGACCTATATCTCCTCCGAAAGTGAACTTGATTCTGATGGAGAAGAAAGAGTCAACATCGACGATATTAGCACGATCAACCTCGTCTCGTCGGAGGATGATGATGAAGAGTCAGTCCAGCGATCTCATATGTCGAAAGGTAAGCGACGTGAAGCAACGCCGCGGGTGCCCAGTAGCAATCTCATGCCCGTCCGAATTCAGCGACAAGAGCATGTGGAGCGCGCTGTTGGCGTGAATACAGACGCTAGCTCTCTGACATCGGCAGAACTGCGGCGCAGAGCAAAGAACCGAGCTGAGGCTGCAGGTAGCCTGTTTATCCCCGAACAGGAAGAACCGGACGTCGTGTCACTCTCGAAACCCAAAGTTAAGAGAAAGCCTAAAGATGTGGAGTTTGTGCGGAACGAGCGAAAATGGAAGGGTGTCTATCAAGAAGAAGACGACAAGGAGGGCGTGGTCAAGATCAAAGCTGAACCAAAAGAAGAGAGAGAAGTCGTGATGACCGACAAGCCTATGGACGACGGCGAGGTAGAACCAACACCCCTTGGAGACATTGACTTTACAATTACATCGACGCAGAGAAATCTGAAAGACGACAACGACACGCTCAGATTACGAGCTTCGCAAGAAAGTATAAGGGAAGCGCCAGAGGTAGAGACTCCTCAGTCGGGTGAGAGACTTCAAAAAATCAAAGGGTATCACGGCCTCAGACCGGTAAGCATTTCGGAAGAAGAAGAAGAGGACGATATCTTCGCGGAAATCGCGGAAATCGTGTTATCAAAGAGCGACGTCTCGGGGAATATGTCCAATCCCGAGCTTGCTTCCTCTACAAAAGCATTCGATGAAGATGGCGACTTGGACATGGATCACGAGGATACTTATTTCCAGAAAGACGGAAGAGAAGAGGTCTATTTGTTCCAGCTACCGCCTGTTGTGCCTAGCCTACGAGACATCTCAAAAGCAATACCGAAGTCCGAGGACAAGAAGAAGAACAAAGCAGTACCGGCCGAGGTTCCCAGATCAGCCTCAAGTAACCCGTTCGCTGCTCAGGTCAAAGACGAACCTGGCATAAAACCCGATCCCGATGAGCTACCCCATGAGATTGCCGTCCCCCACGCCTATACATCTGACTCCTTCCCCTCAATAGGTGGTCGCGGAGGCGTTCTCAGCATTCACGCCAAAGGTTCCATGTTCGCAACATGGGGCGGGATGAGCTTCGAAATCACAAAAGAAGGTACTGGCGCACAGCTGGCACAGGAATTGATGGTGACGGAGTATGAAAGCGCAGTGACAAAGGTGGAAGACGAGAGCAGATGGGAGGAAAATGTCGCTGTAGGTAAAAGAGGATGGGCGATGGGACAGACGCACCCAGGACATGTCTGCGTCCCCGAACTGCTTTCATGATAGTCGCCCATGCGCTTGGCCGAGAGTGCGTACATAACGTGGGCGTCGGAGCAACATAATAGATAACTGTGCCAACGCCCCCTGATCACTTAAACGAGGACCCATTGAGCGCGTTGAAGCCTGATGGTGAAGAAAGGCTGAAGATTGACAATGACAGATTCGAAACTGTGCAGGAACGAAAACATCTAACATCCGGGTGCATCTCGCCATAACAAAAGAAAGATGCGCTCCAGCGTCCGGAGCAGTTCTAATGTTAGAAGGGACTTTGTTTGGACCTGCCCATCGACCCTACACTCGGTGTAAACATAGATAACCCGCGGACCTTCCATTCGTTTGAACCCCTTGAGGCGGGGCGCGCCTTTGGCGGCACAACGTCTCGCTTCGGTGAATAACAAAGTACTGTAGGTCTTTACACCATTTAACGGACGGGTTCCTTTTACTTTATGCAGACCGTGCTGATCCCTGCAATCAGCCATTCCGCCAAGTCCTTGCACGTCGCAACAGCTGTCGCGAATAGCAGCCCTCTGAGTAGAGGATCGTGGAATTATTTCGGATTGGACGATGATGGAGGCCAACATAGATCAGACTGAGAATGGGTTGGGTGGCCAGTGGCATATTGCCACCAGAAGAAGGGCTAGGCTGTGTAGCGCAACGCCACGGCCGAGATTAGTGAAGCATGTTGCATGCATACTGCGTTTGTTTTGAGGAGCTTAAATGAGGCCATGACCTATATTGCTGAGCGGATATGTGTATCTGCTCTGCCGCACCACACCTTGAGCCCTGTCCTGGAACGCCATCTTGCGTAGGATTTATTTCTGAGTGCGATTCCCAAGCACGCCGTGCCCAAGAACAGAGGCCTTTCTCTAACTAGCTGTGCATTGGAGTATGATTGGGTCTACAACAAGTCTATCGCTTTGTTTGCGATAAGCAGGTTGTTCCTCCCTCGTGCACATACAAAATGATGGGCAATACATACGATCGTCCATTTTCAGGCATGGCGATTTTACTGCTTTTAAGAGTAAGGTATGTTTGTGGTTTCAGCTATCAAATAGGGCTGGGTTCTCTACGGCAATTCCTTTGACTCCATTAGTCGTTTCAGTAGCTGGTCATGTCCGAGATCAAACCCCACTCGATCACCTAGTCCTGATCTAACCCTAGTCTGACCGAATAAGGGTTAGATCATAACTAGATCAATCGAGTGGGGTGAACGTGAGAACCCCACCAAAATGCATCCTGCCTTTAAAGTTAAGTATGTCCCCGTACCCCTGGGTGCATAAAGTACCTGTTGAATGTCCTTCAGAAAGCGCGTGGTTCATTCATTGTTCGCTCCATTGCGCCTCGAAGCTCACAAGTCTCGACTGTTCGCCTTGCAAATTTCAAAAGTCTTAAAACATGGCAATCATACGAACAGTCGCCGCAATATCCGCTCTACTCATCTCCTTTGCTGCTCTGCTTTACATGCCCGTGGCTCTGAGACTCGAGGTTCTCGGCCTCACTCGATCGTTGGGCAAGATACAGAACATACATGGCCACGACTTCCACTTAATCCCCGATACGCTGTATTGCGAGGACTTGCATTATCATAAACCTTCCAATCTCTTGTTCGGTGCTTCGGAAGAGAAGCCTGAAACGCGCTGGAAGTGGTTTCCCCCGTTCGTTGACTCTACTATTCTTCTATCTAAACTTCTGTTTTCTCGAATTGCAATTACTTAGGAATTTTGCATTGACTTACACTGCATGTCAGTATCGTCGAGCTCGACGAGTCACATGCTGTGGATCGAGGCACTATTATTGTAGTAGATCCCGAGGTATTAATCTGCTTTGAGCATATTTCGAGCTTCACGTCTTTGGATGGCCTGACGAGTAGCAGACCAAGACTGCGGCTCGACTATCCTTGACCAATTTCCCCGGACCGTTCATTACTCATGGAATCGATATTTGGTCTCCAGAGGATGACCCAGACTCTGTCTACATCTTCGCCGTTAACCACTTACGTAACCCAGCATTTGCACTTTCTAACGTCTCTAATGTTCCAAAAGCTCGATCTCAGATTGAACTCTTCCATCATAGGATTGGCACTTCAACGGCTGAGCATTTGAGATCCATCTGTACGTACATCTCAGACTTATACCGGGCCTTCCAATGTGAACATTGAATCGCGAGAGTTTTTTATGGGAGCGAAAGACCTCTCTTATTCCTAGAATCGTTGACCAAATTCGCTCTCAAACTGTGTCTGGAAAGGAGAAGGCTCCTTGTGTTATGCAGACAAATCACGTCACTTGAGTCACAGGCCATGTTTTGGGAGCCAGGTCTTTCCTCTTCTACGAATTAAAAGCTCACTCCGCAATCTGCTCAGGGCATCCAACAATTCCTACCCCGAATGACATCTACGCCATTAACCCTCATGCCATATACTTCACCAATGATCACTACTACCGTGGAGGCCTTTTGCGATCCGTGGAGGATGTCATGACCACGTCACGATGGAGTAATGTAATTCACCTTGAGATCTCAGACCTCAATGTAAAAGATTCTTCTCAAGGGATCAAGGCTACTGTGGCGAAGGATGGCATACAGAATCCCAATGGTCTCGGACATGGGAGAGATGACAGCGAGGTTTTAATTGGTCGGGCTGCAGCTGGTATCGTGGAAATTGCTCAGCGGGGCCAGACCCCGGCTCTTACGCTCATTGAAACCATCCAGCTACCGATCACTGTCGATAACCCAACGTATTTCCATGACCCATATGCCCAAGAGACCGGGCGTGATGCTAGTGGTTATGTCATTGCTGGCTTGGCTCGTGCCACTAAAGTTCACAGTCACCAGGATCCGATAAGCGTATACCTGGTGTCAGCAAGCGGCGACAGGACGCAGAAGCTGCTCTTTCAGGATGACGGGAAGGCGGTCAGTACTGCCAGCACAGCGGTTCTGATTGCCATAGATCCAAAGGAAAACGAGGGTAAAAAGCAAGCTTGGCTGTTCATTGCAGGGTATCTGGCTGAGAGTGTGGCTTCTTCGAGGGTTGACTTGTGAAAAGCTTGACATGGTGGGGATAGTTTTTCCTCCACACAATGGTTATTTACATCTTAGAGGACACCAATATTAAAGCCACAGGTTCTATAAAGGTCAAGTAAGGCGTGGTCCACCTTGTCGCGGCAGATGGTCTCTTTCTTACTCTTGGGGAATATAGGGGACAGGTCCCGTTATCGATCGTAATGAGTAAGGTATGTTTAGAGCCACAGCCAACGCTAAGGGTAAATACAGAATGTAACCATTACCTTGGTTCCCTTTTTATCAGTAAGATTATTTCTTCAAGTCTTCTACAAGATAAGACTTGATAAAGTTTATTACAACATCTTGAACGTTATAGACATAGTAAAGATAGATCAAGATGATATTCTTTCTTCTGCATACATGCCTAAACCCTCAACCTCAAGCGTAACGAGACGAAAATACAGGATTTCTTCTCGGTATATTTAATCATACTAAGTGTATTAATACATGCGCCAAACCCCTTACGCATCGTTGCAATGCCATCACCTTTCCCGCCAAGCTCGTCAATCCCAGGAAAGGGTGACATTCATGTGACGTTGCTCCCTCCATCTACGCCAACTATCTCGCACTTGCTCTACACGTATCCTCTAAAGTTGGTCCAATCGACTCCACATAAGCCCCCATCTACACCTTCAACCAAACCGATCCCATCAAATGACGCGCTTTCACGGCCCCCATCCGCACCAGAAATCGTCCCTTTACTCTTCCTCCTCACCTACGGCGGCGGCCTCGTAGCCGGCGACCATATCGATCTCACCATTCGTCTGGACAAGGGTACACGTCTGACAATCACAACTCAAGGGAGCACCAAGATCTTCAAACCGTCCGTGTCCGCCACACCAACCACCCGCCAGGATCTTAGCGTCCATGTCTCCAACCATGCGGCGCTATGGCTAGCTCCTGATCCCGTCCAGCCGTTTGCCGACAGCCTTTACGAGCAGAAACAAATCTTCAACGTCGAGCGAGGAGGAAGTCTAGGGTTCGTGGACTGGGTGAACGAGGGGCGAAAGTCTAGGGGTGAAATCTGGGCGTTCGCGCGCTGGCGGGGCAGGAACGAGATATGGGAGGTTTACGGCGAGGGATCGCAGAAGAGGAGAATGCTTGTGAGGGATGCGGTTGTGCTTGAGGGGAAGGATGTACGCGGCAGCATGAATGGCATGGGGGTGTTTGGCACTATAATCCTACGGGGCCCGCTTTTCAAACCGCTCGCAGACTTCTTTGTCGAAGAGTTTGAAGCGTTGCCGAGGATTGGTGGGAGGAATTGGGCCAGTGACAGTGATGCTGTGCCTGAGCTTACGGCCAAGGAAGAGTGGAGGAAACAGAGGTTGCAGAGGGAGAAGGAAGACTGTGTGCTGTGGACTGCATGTCATGTGAGAGGCTGCACTATCATCAAGTTTGCGGCCATTGAAGTCGACGGTGCAAAGGCATGGTTGGTGGACATGCTAAAAGAGGAGGGTAGTGTGGGTCGAGAGTTTGGAGATGGGGGTCTGATGTTCGTGCGGTGAAAGGGTGTGTGCCATTGCAAGTGAAATGGCCATCACTCTTTTGGAGTCCGGGCGGTTGAATATCTTGCAGGCCTGAGTATCAACGACAGAGCGGTATTGGTATGTCACTGTTTGTATGGTTCCATTGAACCCCTGGTCACTAGATGCTCCTCACTAAGCTGAAACTAACTAACATGAAGAAGAGCATCGCCAGTCAACGAGCATTCCTTTCAATCACAGAGCTGCGTATGCAGTCCCCAAGGGTATAAGACCTCCGAATTCATCGACCATGTTACTTGCCAGCTGCACAATACTCCATCGCGGAACTACGGACCAAGCAAAGCGTTCAACAAAGCCCGACTCGTTCATCATTTCGCCCACCGCCTACATATAAGCCACCGAGTGTGCAGCGCTTGCAAACGGTGGCTGAATACTTTCCATAGTCGACATGAACCATTCGATGACCAAAGCTGGGAGCTTGTACACGTTCTACATAACCTGGATATAGCTTGGAATTTGGATATATCACTCTTTGGGAAGTAAGAGTGCAAGCAGATGAAATCTAGCGGGCCGTCTGCCTCGAAGACGGAGATCATAAATTCATAAATTCGGTCTCCTTCTATCAGACTCGTACGTGCAACGGCCTACGCTACACATACGCTTCCCAAGTGCCTCGACTATGAACGGAGCCAGCCTTTGAGCAGCAGTCGCGTAATCAATAAGTGCCACGGAGCCATGCAGCTCGTTCCAGCCGAGAACCTGGGAAAAGGAGCTCGAGGCCAGGGATGAGGGTCCGGATCGCTATCGAACATAGCTAGGAGCTCAACTCCAGCCGGATTGTTTCCGTGAAGGGGTTTTCTCCAACAGATCGTTGGGGCAGTCCCAGGGTTAGGTAGCATGAATCTCGCTCGTCATCGTCGCAACGTCCTTGACGCCCGACACCTACACCCTTTCATCAGTGATTCTGGCGCCTGCAGGTTGCAGCGCCCCTTGAGCTCTCAGCTCCTAGATTAGACGAACGCTCGCTACTCGAGCTTTCCTCTGTGCTTGCGTAGTCACTACTCGTCAAAACAGCCTACCAAGAACCATTCTCCTACTTCATACCGGAACAATATCCTCAGCACTCGAAACCTCTAGAGGCTCTTCGCAGATCCATCCTCACCTTCATTCAGAGACTCCCTCCTCAATGCGATATTGGAGCCGTCAACACCATTTGAGCTCTGAGCTCTGTTGTGAATAAGCAGTATCCTCGCCAACCAGCAGCGGTCTGGTAGAACTGGTCCTGATAGTGGTAGCGGTGCCAATTGGCTCGAGGAAGACCTGATGATTAGGAGGAGGAGGATAGCGGCCCCAGAGAATTACGGTAGGAAAGGGAAGGGAAGGGAAGGAAAAGCCCCGTAGCTGAAGTAGCTACAGACACCAACGTCAAAACGATCTTAAAGGAAATTGCATTGATGTTAGAGATGGAGAGAGTGAATTATACTCAATCCCGCGTTCTAGATATCTAGGCCACTGATACTAGGCTGTAGCACGGATATCTAAAGGACATTTCAATCGCAGTGGAGCCTGTGTTCATCCCTACATAATCCATAGACCCGATAATTCTGGTTGAATATCTGCTGCGCATGCATGCATTTTTGCTTTGCGAAAAGAGAGCAAACATCTGATCGACATCTCAATATGCCAGTAGTAAGTAGCAAGGACGAACTACACCGCGCATAGTCCTTTGCTTCTTTCCCCTTTCTTTCGCTCGTCCGTTCGTTTCGTATATCAGCGCCAGTCACATGGAACAAATCAAACGAATACACCAAACGAATAAACAGCATGTTGGGTATTTTATCCCAGGGCCCTGGAAAAACACTAAGACCTCCAGAGACACTCGCTTCGATAAGGGGATGAGGGTTTAAGACGACTGATGATGGATAATCAATCGCCCATAATATCATCTTCATCGACCTCATCCGCACCCGCCTTCGCAGCGTCTTCCCCCCCACCAGCACTCTCATCCTCAGCATCCACAATCCGATCCTCCACCAGCTCCCTCGCCCTCAGATCCTCCTCCCCTCCCTCCACCACCCGCCTCTCCCCTTCGCTTTCCTCATCTTCGTCTTCGTCTTCATCCTCGACCTCGACAGCTTTAACCGTCTTCTTCCCGCCGCCTCTTTTCGCCGGAGGAGCCCGCTTCTTCGGCTTCGGCTTCGGCTTCGGTCCGTCCAGGTACGCCACCACCTCTTTGAAGTTGCCGCCCAGCTTCAGCTTGTTGCGCTTCAGGCGCTCTCTGATTTTGCCCTTGTTCGGGCCTGCGCAGTCGAGGACGCGTCCGACGATCGCGAGCACCATCTTCCCCGCCACCTCGCACAGCCGTTTCTCCGCCATGAGGATTTCCTGCTGAGCCTCGTCGGGTTCGACGTCGTCTTCGTCGTCCGAGCTGTCTTCGGGGTCAGAGGCAAGATCGTCGTCAGGCGCGGCTTCCAACGTCCGGTGGGATTTTTTGGCGAAGGACTTTTCGAGAGCGGTATATGTCGACAGGATAAGGGATTCGGCGGAGGATGGGATATGTTGGACAAGGGACTGGATCTCGTCGGCGTTCTGGTGGTTGGGCGGTATTTGGACATGACGGAAGGTGGCGAAGAGAGTGTAGATGTCTAGGATAGTGCCAACAGCTGCCAGACGGACAGGAGAGGCGGCAGGCCGGTTGTCGATGAGCGTTTCCAGGCTCTGAGCGAACGGAGCCAAATCTGGAAACTTGGATATGGCGGTGCCAGAAGGAATAGCGGTCTGGAGGGAGCGTACGGTCCACATGTAGTAGAACAAGATTGCTTTCACGGCGCTGATTAGTGTCTCGTCGGCTTCTTCGCCAGCGCCGTTGTCCAGCTCTGGATCACGGATTATTTCCATGAGAAGACTTAACGGACTCGCGGTCGACTGAGGTTTTGCTTTCTTTTTCGGTGCCGACCTTCCTTCCTGATCCAATACGGCCACACAGTCAGAGATACTGGCCAAATTGGCTATCCGTCGAACAGTGATGCAGAGTTCTGATATGTTGTCGACTTCCCCAGAACTCATCAATGCCCGCAGTGTGTTGATTGTATCGTCCCATAATTCTTGGACTTTGCTCTCCGTGACCTCTTCCAAATCTTCGAATTCACGAGCATGAAGAATGGCGGTACTGGCTTCTGCGAGCACACCTTGGTCCGTATGGGTGAGAAACTGTTTGTTGATGTCGTCCAGAAGCGAAGCATATGTGGTGAAGTCTTGATGTAGCTCTTGGAATATCTCTAGATCCAAGACCTGTCCCAGTCGCAAAACCGCCGAGGCTGTAGAAGGGCTTGATCCAAACTTTTTCAGTAATTGAGGTAATATTTTCGCCAAACGGAGCGCAGTACTTTCTCGGGTCGCTCGAGACTCTTCTTTCTGTGCTTTCGTCTTGTGGCCCCTCTTGTCGGTCTCAGCTTCGACGGCCTCGCTAAGTCTGGCTTTGACCGCTACGTTCAGGATTTCGAGCAGAAATATTGTCTCCTTCTCGTTCAGCTTACACCGGGACTCGAACGTCGCATCGGCGCCTTCTGAAGGTTGCTCGGTACTGGAGAGGTCGAAAAGGAGATACCCTGCCAGCACTTCCCATTCCCTTGCGACGGAAATACCTTCATAGATGGTGCGAGCTGCCATCGCATATCGAGAGTCCACACCAGTTGCGATCAGCCCCCCGCCGCCGCCGACTCCACGCAATGCTGAATCCTGCTCACCATCATCTTCGGCATCGTAAGATTGCAGAGCCTCCGCAACACATTTCAGCTTCAGCCAACTTGATCTTGGTGTATCAAAGTCGTCCTCGACTTCTTCTCCGAGTATTTCAGCAAGGGCTTCCTCGCCACCAAAGTCCTCGACTGTTGCCTCATACATGTCGTTGACGTTCTCAGCGAAGAAACTGGCGACCGCTTTACGAACGCGAGGCTCGGCGTCGAATATCAAGCCCCCAACAATATCAATGTCGTCGGGTTCCAATAGCCCTGTCTTCCTGATCATGTCTAGCAGCTCCACAGTAGCCGCCCTGACGCTGACTTCTGAATCCCTGACGGCCATTTCGACCATTCGCGCACGGAATTTTTCTGTGAACGTACGTAATCTAGGCGCATTGTCCTTATTCTTGAATAGCTTTCCAAGCTGCTTGATTACCTCTGCTCGAGTCGGCGGAGAAACATCAGACAAGACCCATCCTAAGTACCGTAGATGCATGCTGTCGAAGTAGACATCTGGAAGTGTTGTGATCCAATTTCCCAAAGCCGTAACGCACTCAAGACGAATTTTTGGGTCGACGTCTCGATATCGGTGAACGAAGACAGCGTCAAATAAATCCTTCATGCTAGCTAGCACCTGCGTGCGCCGTCTTTCTCCCTCTGCAATCTTTGCTTCCAAAGCTTTGACACGCTCCTTATTCACACTCTTCTTCTTTTGCTCGCCTTCCTTCTGTCTCATCGTCTTCGCTGTATTGTCGGCAATTTCCGCTGCGACAATGCAAAGTGTATTGCCAATGGTAAGTGCTATGACAGTCGCAGTATGCCGGAAAGGTCGAAGAGTGGAGGACGACATTGTGTGCACCCATATCTCGATGTTTTCAAGAACTGCCAGATCGCTATACAAGAGGCCTGCTGCATGGCAGGTTGATATTAGGGTTGCGAAGAAGCCAGATAATGTAGAGCGAAATGAGGAGTTGCCTTTGGCTTTGGAAATTAGGGGATAATCTGTAGGCTTTAGAGCCTGGTATTCTTCCTGGATGTCGCCGAGCCTGCTAGGAGCATTGTCTTGATCCTCAATATCGTGTACGTCGACCTGACTATCGCAACCAGTACATTTGATGACAAAGTTGATCATGTCGCACATAGCTTCCGCGTTGTTGTGCTCCCATCGCGCAATCCAATCTGTCGCAACAGCATCTAATGTGTGGCCTTCGGAGAAGACCTCAGCTGCAGGACTGTTAGCCGATGTACTTAGTCATGATCCGCACACGTACAGTATAGGCCCGTAGCAATGTCTTGAGCATCTTTGACGGGAGGCGCTCTTGGTTGTTTGGGTCTTGCATTTTTCTTGACGCCATTGACAGCAGGTCGCACGGCCAGACTTGTACTCAAGGCAGGGCCTGTTCTAGGCTTTTTGGCGACAGACTTGCTGGGTGCCTTTTTCGGTCTCGGTGCCTTCCTCCTCCTTTCTTTCAATTCTTCTTCATCCGGGTCGCTTTCGTCTTCACTGGTTTCGTTCTTAGATTTGGCGTTGCTGGATTCCACCAGGTCCTGGGCTGGTATATCTACACGCTTTCTCTTGCCACCGCTCCCCATGCCAACCTGGGAGATATTGGGGTCTTTGTTGAGTAGGACGGGCTTCCGAGTTGCGCGCCCGGATTTCCTACGATTGGCGGTGGTAGCCATGTCAAGGCTGGTGTCAGGTGTTTCAGGGTCGGACAGCTCCATGCTCGATGAAGTGACAGGCATCTAGCAATGTTGGCTCTGGAAGGGGAAATGTACAAACAATCGCGTGTGCTGAATGGCGTGTCGATATTTCCTTGGCGCGACTTTTGCGACAAAGATGCACTAAAGGAAAAAGCCCGCATCGCATCACGTGACCTGAGCCTTTTCTAGGGCCCAGCCAGGCTTGGAATTACCGAACAATTAGAGCATGAGATACGACATACGACATACGACATACGGGCATGAGGCTTAGTAAATTCATTCAACGAGGCAACCTTTCCCTACTCGCCGCTAGACCTGTCAACGCTTCAGATGGCGCGTCCCCTCACTCGAGAAAGGACTATAAATGGATTGATGGAGTTCATTAGTATCCCAATATCTTCACATTACTCACAGATGACTTTTCGTCTTCCTATTGTACATCTCTTACACTTTCCGTCCGTCATTGAGGGACCGCGATTTTGTCAATACTCAATAAAGGGATAGTATACAAAAACGAGCCCCTATCATAGCCAGAGTCACAATCCTCTTTGGAGGGGATCAAGACATATTAAAGCGGTCCATTTGGATGTATCAAGACCTTCGTATAGCCTTCCACTCTCTTGTCGAACTTCTCATAAGCCTTGGGGGCCTCGTCAATACCGATCTCGTGCGAGACAACGAAACTTGGGTCCGCCCGCCCAGAGACGATCATATCGCGCAAGTATCGATTGTACTTCTTGACGTTGCATTGACCGGTGCCGATTGTAAGACCCTTTAGACATCCCTTGATGAGCATCACGCAGGCGCAACCACTAGATATCAAACGAGAAACTAACCTTCTCGAACAACTTCCCGAAACTCATCAACATCATGCCCCTTGAACTCTTTTCGTCCACTGCCCCTGGGTCACTCGGTACATATAGACCTGGTACACCAATGCCTCCCGTCGGCCTTGTGACCTTGATGCATTGTTCTAAAACAATGTTCGGGACTTCGCCGGACCCTTCCCCAGAACCGACAGCCTGATATCCTACCGCGTCTATTGATCTATCCACCATCTTGCCGTCATTTTCCCTAATAATCACCTCCACTGCATCCTCACCCGCGCTGAAATCAACGGGCACGCAACCAGGTATTTTCTTTGCAGCAGTAAGACGTCTGGAACCTTATCAACAACATAGATCCTGGAGGCGCCTCGAAGAAAGGCACTGTAGGCCGCCATCAAGCCGACCGGTCCGGCACCGAAAACCGCCACAGCCTCCCCGGGCCGGAAATTTGAGAGCGTAAGACCATGCCAGCCCGTTGGGAAGATATCTGCGAGAAGAGCGAACGAAGCTTCGTGTGCAGTGCCTGGAGGTAGTAAGAGGGCATTGAAGTCGGCGAAGGGAATGCGTAGGTATTGTGCCTATAGTAGTCGACTGAGCTCAGCGTCACCTTCAAATTGGACTACGATCTGACGAGCTGTAGCAGACCCTGGGCAATGCCTTCATACTTGACCTCCAGCATAGGGGCCCATTGCGACGTATCCATAAGCTGACGATGTTAGGGTCGTCAGGGGACAGAGAGTAGCGGAGATATGCGTACCTCCTCCGGCGAAACCAGGGTTAACCCCGGTACAAAACGCAGTATTACCCTCTTCACAATTCAAGCAGCGGCCGTCAGCGACATTAAATGGTAGGACCACCCTGTCGCCTTTCTTCAGAAGCGTTACACCGCTACCAACTTCTGAAATGATGCCCATATTTTCATGCCCTAGAGGACGTATGGCGCTATTTTCAGCCACTTCACTCGTATTGTGGTCTTCGATCCCGACCAGCTATAATTCTTTCTGGAAGCCAGTGGTCCTACCGAAAATGAGGCCTGCCTCTGCAGCTGTTCTTCCTTGGTACATGTGCAGGTCTGAGCCGCAAATTGCTAGCAAGGGGGTTCAGCGTCTTGTTCCTCCTGCTAGCTTCATGGACTCATACCAGCTGTAGTGACTTTGATTATTGCATCGTCTGGATGTTCTATCTTCGGCAGGGGCACTTCTCGAACGCTAACCTGGAAGGGCTTTTCGTAATGAACAGCTTTCATCGTGGTCGAAGTGGAAGACATGTTGAGTTCGTCAAGCAATGATCAGGTCTATGGAAGGGCTGTTTGTAGGTTGGTCCACTTCGTCCACTGAGGAGATCCATTTATCTGATCGACTGCACAAAGGCTACCCTGTCAGAATAGACAGGATACTTTGTCTCCGCATTGCGGGGAGGAATCGGCGAGGTAGAAAGCGAGGTATGACGTAAATCCTCACGTCCGACCATCATTAAAGCCTTATCCCAAGAGATATACAGAAAATGTGTTGGAATAATTGCTAGGAATTGACAATGAGACTGCCTTTCCATACTTGCTGCCATGGGGGGAGATCTTCGCCAACGCCATTCATACAGCTATCTGTAGAAGCTTCTTCAACGCCTGGAAGCAAGCGGCATGGTTCAGGTTGAGGTTGGATGTGAAATGGAAATCATGTTCATTTTATGCAAGAGAGGGCGATGATGCGTGCGATGGTCATGGGTAGTGAAGGTGAAGGAAGAGGTTCGGTATCATTATTGAAATCCTATCTTGCCTTATTCTTTTCAGATTTATCCAGACCTTTTAGGCTTAGCGTGGTTCTTCACTAGCGCAGTCCTCTCCATAAGGTATGCCTGTTGTTTGACGCGTGAGTGAATGGGAGACATAAGAAATACTTACCCTACGGTAAATAGAACAGATTGATTCTGAACAAGACACACATATTTTACTCCTATCACCATAGGTGAAGATCCAGTGGTAAACAGTCATGCTGAGATTACATACATCCATAAATTGTAACGTGACCGTTATTCAAGACGCGTTTAACTTTTGTCAATAGTCTTTCTTTACAGTCGATCTCTTTCAAGAGAAAGAAAGAAAAAGCGAGATCATTCGATTACTTTTTCAGGATTAACCCTGAGATCAGGGCAAGCCGCTATGTCTTCAGCTCTCCCTCGAGGCTTCTTGGATATCAATTCTGCATTGAGCCGACTAAATGCTGAAGTCAATCTGATGGGTGTGGTGACGGACTTTCTTGCGCCTGCACCGTCGCGAGGTACTGATCTGATGTCTTCTTTCTCCTTGGCGGACCCGTCTTACGGCAGCGTCTGTAATGACGGTCTCAAGGTTCGCTTCTTCCGGCCGTTGGCGAGCGAGATGCCTGCGATCAGGGGGACGGGCGATGTAGTTCTTCTACGAAATATCAAGATTAAAGAGTGGAGTGGAATGACAGTCGGCCTGTCGACTCGGGCAACTTCTTGGGTGGTCTTTCCGGCAGAATCAATCCCAGCAAAAGCGCCATCGTCTGCTGTGCTGCAACTCCAGAACGTTAAAGTAGCTCGTGGCCTTTCTCCTACCCCTTCAGAGATGCATTATGCCATCAGTCTCTGCAATTCCCGCGACAGAAGCACTTTTACGACCCCGTCTTCCCTACCTACAGCGTCAGCTGTAACCCCAACATCTTGTAATACTCCATCGCCCGCGCCGTTTAAAGACAAGTTCTCCCTTCTTAAAGATGTGAATGTTGATGCATTCTACAATCTCGTCGGACAGGTCGTTAGGCTCTATCCAAGCAATGGTCGCGTCGAGCTCTACGTCACAGACTACACGAGGAATTGCCTGGTATGGGACTATCCAGAGCCCGATGATGGAAATGGATTTGGTCGGGAAGGCGACGAGTACAACTATACCGCACGCTGTTCGGGGAACAAGAAATGGAATGGTCCTTACGGGAAAATGACTTTAACTGTTACCCTGTGGGGAGACAACGCGTATTTCGTCCAACAATATATCAAAGAGGATGACTTCGTTCATCTTCGTAATGTACACATCAAGTACAGCAAGGATGCCAAAGTAGAAGGAGCCCTCCATACAGATAGACGGTATCCTGACCGCATTGATGTGACTATATTGAAGAACATCGACGATGATGATCGCGTCAAAGATGTGCTCCGGCGTAAGCGGGACTACTGGAAGAAGTTCAACAATAAAGCGGAAGATCTTGCTCACCAAGCCAGAGCACTTAAGCGAAAAGGCGTGGAAGACGTCATACCTCTGTCAAAGAACCAGGCTAGGAAGAGGCGGAAGATGGAGAGCAAGCAACTCGGTAGGTACGAAGACCAGGGTGAAGACCAAAGTGGTATGGAAAACGGTGTTGGAAAGGACAGAGATCGCCAGTTCAGAAAGGAGCGGACAGTCAACCATCGCTCACCGACCCAAAAGCCAGAGCTGAACAACAATGGTGAGCAAGGGCTGATAGGGAGCAAGACTATGGCTGATGCATTGGCCATCTAGTCAGATGCGCACATCACCTCATAGCCCCACGGCCTGTGTCGTCTATTGTCTCGCTTGAGAAGCACGCTAATACGCCGCCGAAGGGAGCACCATATACATTGCCCTTCCAGAACATCAATTCACGTGCTACAGTCCGTGTCATTGACTTCTTCCCACCAAATCTTGTTGATTTCGCGGTCTCTCGTCCAAGAGCCTCGGAATACGACATTCTGTCCGAAGACGATCGCAGCGAAAGCGCAAATGACCAGTCGAGCAGCGACCCGGGTGAAAGGTCTGAAGCGGAGGATAGGCAATGGGAGTGGAGGTTCGGACTGGTGCTGGAGGATGCCCTGGGCTCTAAACATCAGGAAAGAGCGACCATTGAAGTCTATGTAGCAGGCCAAGACGGAGACGGTCTACTGAATCTCGAAGCAGAAGAGTCAGTCTCCTTCCTTACCACTAGCTTTTGACGCCATGACTAAAATCCAGTCCTGACTCCTAGCCTTCGCAAATCGCCCGCGGCCCTAGATGCGCTGCGTGAGAAACTTTTCCTCTTGTGGGGTGATCTCGAAGAACGAAAAGCCCGCAGTGCAACAGCTCTCAAGCACGTCGATGGCAATTCGGCATCCTCGAGTAAGGATGAAGCGCGGAAAATGAAACCGTTTCAATGCTGCATTAAAGAATATGGCGTGAAGAAGAGGATCCAACGGATTGCAGGAAAGAAAGCCAGTGAGAGTGAATCTCAAAGTGAAGACGAACGTGAGCAAGATCGAGACGACTGGGTTTGGGAGAGAAGATGGAGGATGTTTGGGTGCACCATTTCTTAAAGTGTGCATGAGTATGCGAGAGGAAATGGGGACCTCGCACGATTTTCTGAACTAAAAACCGCTTCAAGGTGCCTTGGATTGATGGATTGGCCATGAATCATACTATACCCAATCTGTTGATGCTGCTATTCTGGCTAAGATAACCGCTTCTCCATAATGAAATATTAATTTGCCAGAAAGGTATATTGTTCCCATTAGCCGATATGTGACTTGGAAACGCTTTTCTTACTGCCATGAGTACTCCATTACCGTGGAAAAATGAAAGTGCCAAAAGTGCATAGTGCCCCTCGTAGCCGATATGTGACTTGAGAAGGAATGTTTAGGGACCGCCATCTGGCGGTATCCTATTTTCCTACTTTCAGAGTCTTGACAACGGCCCTATCGAGCCCATGCAACTCCTTCTCGAAGCGGCAATTCTCTCCCCACCGGCAATCCTTTCTCCCTACATTGATTGCCATATATTAGCACGCGGACTTCAAGAATTGAGCGGACTATCAAGAAAAACGAGGTTGAAGGAGACAAGGGTATACCTTCGACATCATTGGGGCATCGATGCCCGTATATGCACTTTAGATCATCACAATCGCTACCAAATTTGCAAGGCGTCATACGGCTTACATACTTGAGTGTCGCCAACTCATTCTTGTTGGGTTTGTAAAAATGATCATGTGTACATGGGTCATAAGGACAGTCACCTCGTAAAAAATCTGGGAATTGCGCGAGTCAGCGTTCACCTTCAGCATGGAACCGAACTTCGATATCGAATGGGGTCACTTAGAGGTTTGGACATCCAACTACCAGAGATGGCAACTATGCAAATTTCAGGAATCTACTTACGGACGTTACACATCTTGAGTTTTTTTATGCGCTTGACTTCGTTTGGATCGTAGGACACGATAGGGTCGATCCGCTGGCCGTAGCGGTTACGCAACACTTGCTTGGGGATATTTGCGGTTGGCTGAGGCGTTGGAGGGGGTGAGGCCGTTTGACTTGGCGCCGTCATTGCGGTGGAAGCCCATGTGGGAGCCGTTGGGTTCAGTGGCGCCGAGGGCGATGCTGACAGTGTACGCACAAGGCCCGGCTGATACGTAGACTGATATGGCGGTAAACCCATTGTTTGCTGCACTTCAGCCAGCGGTAAGCCAGGCGGTGGTAAGCCGGGCGGTTGAGGATACTGTTGATTGTAAACGTTGATTTTTGTAGTACGGAACAGTCCTTCAAATCTTGTTGTTTGATATGTTGACTTTAGTTGGTATAACTCTCTTTCAAACGGAACACCCTCCAAAAGGGTGATACCGTCGCGGATTGTCGAATCAGCAACATCCTCCAGTAACCGAGCGTAGCCATTATCGTGAGAACACCCAAAGAGAATGCGCCGGCAGTGGGAGTCATAGAGATGAAGCTTGAAGATTTCTGAGTGGTTGTGAGCATTTCAAATGGAGAATCCCGATGGGAACTCACCGGATATCTTGTCATCAGCACGGTCTTTACCTAAATGATATCCAACTTAGTATCACCTTCAAAACAGATACTGAGCTACGTAAACACTGAAGAGCATGCATCTCCCAGAATGTGATGCAACTCAGATATAAGTTCGAGTTGAAGAAGGAACAGCTCAAAGATTTGCCTTACCAACACCGACATCCACAAAGTCGAATAATTGCTTGCTCCCAGTAAATCCTCGCGCAAAATCCTCGATCGTTGACGGCGTACCTAATATGCCTGACTTTTTACAAACATCACCAAGACCTTTCAAGTTCGCATATATCCTCGTGACAATTTTAACGTCGGAAGGTAGACTTGCGTCGGTTTGAAAATGGTCCATAACCGCGTTCCAGAGCAAACCAGCAGCTTCACGTCCGCCAGCCTCGCCATTCTGAATAAGTCTATCATCAAAGATCATGCCATCACCGTCGATTAGCACCAGGATAAAAGCATCTCGAGCCTGTTAGCTGTTAGACTTTCCATGTTTTTTACGTTTCACCACATGATTGTTGCATCAGTGAATGGCAATCGCCCTTACCATGAGAGCTTTGTATTTACGCAGCTCTTCTCGCAATTGAATTTCTTGGAGCTGAACTTCACGATTAAAGTGAGATTCCCGGGCATGGTCCAGCTTTTCTTGGTTGAAATCGTCAGTAAGTTCATCCAAACGACGTAAAAGTTCCTCGATCAGAGCGTTTTTGTGATGTTCGGCGCCCTTCAATAGCTCGTATCGCTGGCGAAGAGCGATATTCTCCTCGGTGGCCATGTTATGAAACCGTCAAGAAGATGGGTGATAGGCCCCTTAGACTTTTGAAAAGAAATTTTAACAGATGAAGGCTATAAGACACCAGATCAACCGTGTGAAGAGTGTCAAATCTTTCAGGTGTATTTGGAAGAAAGTGATCGGTATTTTATGTTAAAGAAACAGGATATTTTGGTCCAGCGCGTACGTACATAAGGTGAAGAGACGTGATTCTGATAGGGCTAGCTCTGATATCGCTTATGTAATCACGGAAATTGAATGGTGGAACTGGACCGTTGGATGGTAATCTCTTTTTAACCTTGGAAACAGACAACTGTAAAGACAATTATCTCTTTCCCCCCATCCGTTCCAGCATCATGGGATACGGCTTGTTGACGACAGTTGCATTGCTTACGCTACGATACATTGGCGCCTTTGCACAAGATGTACGCTTCTTACCAGAAGCCACCTGGCAGCAAGCTAACTTCTCATATAGGCAGACGAGGAGATCGAAAACCCTTCTCACTCTTCTAACATAGCCGTCAAGATCTCGACATCATTCCCCTCCTCGGAAATCTTTGGCATCAAGCTTGTGAATGGTCGCCCAACACAAGCTCTCCTCTCTTTTTCAAACGAAGAGCCAGATCCCGTCAGCGTTGCCTTCATCGGAGGCAGTCTTTGGACCACCGCCTATCCTCAACAGGGACCGCAAATTGTCCGTAATCTGACGACCACGAGGTACAATGTGGAGATTCCCGCTGGCCAGAGCGAGAGCATCAGCTACAATTTCGCTACCGAGCTTCAGCCACAGGATTTGAAACTGAATCTGGCGGCTGTGGTCACCGACAGCGAGGGAACTCCATACACTTTGCCGGCGTTCAATGAGACCGTCAGCATTGTCGAGCCTGATACTAGCATCTTCGACCCGCAAATGTATGTACCCCCCCGTGCTAATTTAGTACCTTGCAGATGTTGAGGCTGACGTCTTGTAGTGTATTTCTGTATCTATTCCTCGCTGCTGCCTTTGGAGGCACATGCTACTTCATATATAGCACTTGGATCAGCACCATCTTCCCACAGAAGCGTCGCGGAGGAAAAGGTGGCGAACGGGCCAAGAAGTCATCTGGCCAGTCGAAAAAGGTCGATCCCACGGACCAGGTTTCTGTTGTCGGAGGCGATGGACCTGCTGTTACCTCTGGCGCGAAGGCGTATGATGAAAGCTGGATTCCTGCGCACCACATCAACAGACCTCAGGCCCAAAGAATCAAGAGTAGCGGGAGACCGAAGAGCAAGGGCAAGCAGCCTGAATAGGATCGATCTGTGTTGACCAAGCGACGACCTAGAGTCCAGATTGGGAACTACGATGCTTGAAAGTCATAACTTAGATCGTCAACGTACCAAGTGTGTATAATTTTGGCATTCTTTGTTTGATAAAAAGGTTCCATGCTCTAGCTCTAGCGTCCGGCTGGAGCGGCCAATATATTTATTGCCGCCAGCTCACGGCCAACCGATGCCCAAAAACCTCAGCGATGCAATACGTTTCGCTTTCACCGCTAATTGTCCGCATGCTATACCTTCTCCCTACTCCTTCTTCCACTCCTCGAATTCTTCCTCAAGATGCTCCTTCAATCTCGAAAATTTGTTTCCGAACACCTTGCCACATCTCCAACACTTCAAATCGCGATCCATGTAGCGTTCCCTTCCCGGATGTCTTCTCTTGTCTTCTTTATCTAATGGGAAGTCTTCGACATCGATCAAGAAGGGCGTTGAGAAGCTGTTGTAATGCTGTCTATGTTTCATACACTCGCTGTGCCGGTCGACGGAGAGGATGTGGATGTGCAGGTGGTTCATGCTAGGACCGGCATGTATGCCAGAGATGACTGACTGTGACCAATCACGTCCGATGGGCAGGTGTTGGGATTCGCCATCGCTGTCCCCTTCCAAAGCATCTATAGCTTTCTGACGCTTTTGATCGAGAGCCGAGAACTTGCCGTAACGGCGGTGCAATTCTTTTGCTACCACCTTGCGTAGCTTATGCACCTCTGCCTGCACGTCTTTCAAGAAATCCAGATCCTTGAAGGCGTCGAAAGGGTGCAGTAGCTGTTTTGCTGGGTTGCGTGGCAGAAGCAGAATATGAACGGAGGATTTCGGGAAGAGATCGTTAATCACTACCCATTTCTCGTCATGGTATATGACCCTAGAAGCAGGGAAAGAAGCAGGTGAGTCAATGTAAGCGCCTAGCCCGTCGCGGCCCAGAAAGGTTGTTGTTCGAGCCGGGTCAGACTGCGGCGTATCTGAGGGCGGACCTTTCTTTGAAAGAGGTTTCTTGGGAGACATGAGATCGTTGACTAAAAGTACAGGTCAGAAGTGGGTGCGGGAAGCGAGGATTTGGGGTGGGAGTACATGCGTTACGTTTGGGAAGTGAGCCTTTTGGGGGAATTGTTGTGCTTGCGATTTCCTCTCCAGTGCTCGCATCTTGGCTCTGGACCGGCTGCTCGGCCATCTTTCTGGATCCCGCGAAGCTTGAGCGCCGTATAGATGAGTGAAAGGGATAGATGCTATATCGAGCGATCCGCAGTGAACGACGACACATGTACTTCGTACTCCAAAGTTAGTAGGTGCGACTCGAGGCACGACTCCAAAGGCGGAATGCTCCGCGCATTGTCCTCTCAAACGGGCTTAGCTCAGATAGCAGGTTGACCAATCAGACTCACCCTACTCTGAGTTGCAGAGTTCAACGCTCACCCCCAGTTTTTCACAATTTGGTTAGATCGAAGTTGAGTTGGGGCTAAGGTAAGTAACCAAACCGTGAACTTCCCAGTCGTACAAGATGTGGTGAGCGAAGAGAGATGCCTTAATGTCGCCCTCATTCTAAACTTTCAACATTACGGCTGTGCGGATTTCAGCGAGCCTTGCGCTTCACAACCACAACTCGCGAGATCACACAATTGGCAGAGAAGATTATACAGCAAGGTGGGCTCTAAGTCCTCGTCTCATGAATGTGTTTTTGAGGTACGTATTGTTGTTCTATATGTGACGATTTCGGTAAACATTGCAGTAGACGCGATGCAATAGGTTTGACATTCGAACAATGAGAGCAACCACGAGAAGCTTACGTACTTTCTCCGCTTTTCCTTCAAGAAATCAATTGATGAATGGCGTTTATCCAAGGTTTTTGTCAGTACATGATTTTTGAGAATGAGAGGTTTCGGCGTCTCAGACGACCAGTCCTCCCACATTGTTCAAATCTTGAAACGAGGCCAATAGGTAATTCATCATTCTGCAGCGTGAAACTTGATATTTTCTGTCCCGCCACTTCGTTACCGAAGAGGTCCTTGATTGCCCTGATGAGACATGCATAACAAATGTTGACCTATGGTTTAAAGTTGCATTTCCTCCAGAGCAGTGTGTCTTGGCAATCTTGGGACTGGTGCTTTGCAATGAGGGACACTCCATAGAAGCCAGTATCCTCTTCGTTATCTTGCCAAGACGGAGATCAGATTTGATTTTCTATGATCCATGTTCATCTTCTTTCTGGAGAGCGTCTTGCAGGCGTCCCGATTTTACCATGCCGAATCCGTCTCAAAGATAACAACGAGAAAGATTGCGAGTATTAATTATTGAATGAGCAAGTTCAGACGCTGAGCCTCAACTCATGCCCAGGTTTAAATTCATGGTTCACTCCTATGTCTTTTCCCCCCTGATCCAGAATTCGTTGATCGGGCGTCGTGATGGGTCGAGTCATTCAATTGCCTGAATAGTGATCTAATCTATCATATGCATGGTTGAGTAGCAAAGCGTGGATCTTGAATGCAACAAAATGCGGGTATTGTGGCGATGTACATTTCTCAATCCTTACTACCTATTAGGTTTCCGGATCGTTGTACCCCATATAGCAGTCATTCCTCGCCAGCTGAGCCTTGTAGTAAGTATTGCCCGACTTAATACCATGCATTAGAACCCACGGCGCTAGCTCTTGAAAACATTTAGTACTGCTGCTCTTACTACTCGGTGGTCCTTTGAACCAGCCTCTGCCCCCACAAACATTGCCTTGCCAGCTGTTGGAAAAGTTCCCGCACCCGTACTCATTGAGACAGTCGGTCAGCTCGAGGTCATTGAGCGCCGAACTGTGACCGGAGTACCATTGGATCACTTTATACTGGTTTTGGAGGAGGACGCTTGGGTCTATATAAGGGATGCAATCGGAACCCGTGTTTAGCATCCTCTCGCGCTGTTCAAGATGCCGTGCGGGAAGACTGATGGCCACGGACGTCGCAGCAAGTGCGAACAGGACAAGGAGCGTATGGTGCATGGCGGATGTTCTATGATAAGGTCAGGTCATTCAAAGCTTGGCAGGCACTGAAATGAGAGCAGACCTCACAGATACCTCAATATATATTTTACAACTCAAGGGCAGGATACAGGAATGGACCGGTCAGCTCGGTTAGCGTGTTGTCTGCTGTGTAACACGACGAACCGTACAGGATTATCCAGGCGGACTGCTGCAGACCGATACCATTTCTTCTCAGCGTTGACAATAGGGAGAGAAATTCAGGGGACGCATGTTCCAATTTATACGAAATCTAGGGATCAACAAAGCCACAGAAGCGAGGCATTTAAGTGGGGCTCAATTCATTGCAACGGACTGGTTTCATTGGATTGCTCGCGCGTTATGCGGCTGAGGGCGCCGAGTCAGCATGGAAGACGACTGGCTTCAAGCTTGCTGTTGGTATAGTAGTAGTGGCTAGTATGATTACAGGAGACAAGCTCCGGTCGCCAAGGTTTGCCGACTTTCATCTATCATTACTTCATTAATTCATTAGGCGATTTCCTGACAGCAAGGCGCTTGTAGCCGGTAGTAACGCGTGCGCATAATTGGTAATTTGAGACTTGAGAGACGAGTGCACCAAGGCGCGACACTCCAACAACAGCATCAGAGAAATTACATAACAGTAGGATTAGAGACGTTTCATAACAGTAGGATCCATAGTCAAAGAAACGTCAAATGTTCAACTCGAAGGCCAAAAGAGGTGGGATCAAGATGGATGATTTAGCAGAAGTAGAAAGGTTGCAATGCCAGGGTAGAGGAGGTTGTTATTGCACGAGTTGGCGATACAACATATAAGAACCTTGAATTTACACATTACAATTTCGTAAGAGGACGCCGAGACGAGGCGGCAGGCGCTCCGTGCGGATATATGATATTCGTATCAAGAAGAGTATCATCCAAGGGGATGGTGACAAAATTCTCTGCAGACTGTAGGGCTGCGGGAGAAAGTCGGCAAGGGAACTTGTGTCAGCCGTGCATTAGAAGTACTTGGTACACGTGGGATATGCAATTCCCTGAGAAATCCCATCCCTTTTCTCCACCTGACAAAAATTGAAACTTAATGATAATAATCAATACGAAGATGTAGTGCGATTTCTAAAACTTTAAGAATTATTTATTAAAATCTATCTCGCATTGTAACTTTTTTGATGAGTAAGCCTAACCTATCGGACATCGTATTTTCCTAGTGTACGCCACTAGTATTTTAATCTCCCGAAATGAATCCGAACCTTTTTTGGTTCTGTAAAGTAATTGTCCAGTCCTCGCCGTCGAGTATTGAAAGCGTCCTCTAGACTTGAGTCACGGGAAAATATACGTGCTGCTACCTACAACACTTGCAACAACAGGCTATCCGTTTGGTTAAGCCTCGCACTTTCGTGTTTTAACCTTCTCCCAGTCATGAATTGATCGGATGACTGGTGACTCCTTGAATTTCTACAATTTCGAGTCTTGTTTGGTACCTTCTTCGAATCGGCCGCAAACTAAAACACCCTTGGCTTTGAGTGCCTTCTCTAACGAAGGATTGGTCAAAGCACTCATCGCTTTCCAGTAACAGATATTGTTTTTGAGAGTTCAACATTATCGCACGTCAAGGAGATTGCTTCCTTGAGAAAAATATCCGGGCTCTCTTCCTATATCTTACAATTGTTAAAAGTGGTTACGGGTCTGTAATTTGAGTTCTACTCCTTCTGCGCAGACGGATTTCGATTTTCAAGCATGCCCAAAAATGGCAACCGTGGCGCCAATACCAAGAGACCTAACGCTCCGTTCGCTTCGAATATCGAGGACATCAACAGCGATGTCATCTTTGGAGACGCTAAGACTAAGAGGACGGCAAAGCAAGGCAGCACAGCAGGAGATTTGGCTAAGAAAGGAGGAGACATTGTAACGACCTCGGCTGATGATCCGCCGAAGAAGCCAGACACTAGAAAATTGGTAGGCAACGCTCAGAGGTCATTTGAATGCTGCCAAGATGATTTTGAAGATGTGATTCGGAAGCGTGCTCTCTCCTTGAAATATCTCCTAGCTCACATCTTATCCTAAGAAGTAATACTAATTCCAACTTCATGCAGATTGGAGGAGCGTCATGGACTGGTAAGTTGCCTGTAAATCTGCTCTCAGAGCATTGCCAGAAACAGGGATGGGCCAAGCCAGAGTATGCTATGGCGAGTCTATCTAGAACAACCCCTGCTTCGTGGCCATTGTCTGACTCTCGCGCAGAACAAAATGCCCGAAGGATTTTCTTCAATGGTTACCTTAAAAGCTACCAATGCGAAGACGAAAGAGACCCTTGTCCTTCCTTCTTTCAAGCTTCCGCCATCTCATAAGCATCTAGCGGTCCAACCAACGGCGCTAGAAGCTCGACACTTCGCCGCAACATACGCCTTGTTCCGTGTCTGCAGTATGCGTAACATTCACATGATGCTACCTCCGAATTACCGGGATTTATGGAAAAACGCTTTTCAGGAACTGAGAACTGACGACGTGAAGCATGGTAAAGCTTGGATGTACGAGGCAGACCCGTTTGCTGCTAAGCAGGAGCGAGATCAGGCTCATACATTGATAGCAAAGAAACGGGATGAGCGAGAGAAGCAACAAGCAAAAGCAACCGGTCACCCAGCTAACATACTGAGTGCTCTTCGTCCTGCTGACGGGAACTCGAACCGTAATGTAATGAAAGGCTGGGCAAGAATGCCTAAAATTGATATGGCGAAGAAGACTCGAGCTCAAGTGGAGAGCCTTATTCGGAGAGACGATAGGTGGAACATTCACGCTGCTCAGATCTCCGAGTCCCAATGTCAAAACATCATCGACGAGTTCGTGGGTCTCGGCTTCCGAAAGAGCCATATAGAGGAGGCGGTACAAGAGTGTAAGGACCGTGAGGAGACCCTCGAATGGTTAATCATCCACGTCCCAGAAGATGATGTACCAAGCTGGGTCCTCCCTGAAGGCTATACCGCGGGTCTGAGTTTGGCATCCGGTGATGTGAAAAGAGAAGCCTCCATTAAGAGGCTTGCAGAGGCAGGCTATTCGAATGAGCTTTGCGCAAGGTTTCTCGACGAATATCATGGTAATGAGGGTATTGCTGCTGAAGCACTGCAGAATGAGCTCGTTCATGCAGCAGCAGATGCGAAGATCAATTCAAATATTTCGTCTTTGAGCTTGACCGAGACCGAGGCGGAGCATCAAGATTCTGTGTGGATCGAGGAGCAGGAAACTCTCAGCTCTATCTTTGGCGAGCGTTTTATGGTCATCGAGCGTCAAGTATTCCAGGTACAGGTAAACGTCACGGAGCTCCAGTCCCCTTTTTCTTTGAGCATAAGGAGGTCTAGAATTTATCCTCAAGAGCCTCCGATTGTCTCCATTACTTCACCTGGGCTTCCTGCCTATATCCGACTAAGCATCATCCGTCAGCTGATCCAGTACGCGACAGCGAATCTCTCGGGAGAGCCCATGATATTCAACGTGGTCGATTGGCTCGAAAACAATATACCAAGGATTGTTCGTAATCCCGGTAGACTACGTGATGTTTCCGCTGCGGCATCTAGCCGTGGTGAAAGACATATATTCAGATCTACGAACCATTTAGTAGCTCAGCGTCGGCCCACTCGAACCCATGCCAATATACGGAGCCCACAGAATCTGGATATTTTTAATAGCTGGCACGCCAAACAGGCAACGCTGCAGCAACAGAAAATCCTAGCCGTTAGACAGACGTTACCAGCATGGAGGCTGCAGGAGGCTATTGTCAACGCTGTCAATGAGCACCAAGTTACTATAATCTCCGGCGAGACAGGTTCAGGAAAATCAACTCAATGTGTTCAATTCGTTTTGGATGACATGATCAAACGGCATCTTGGAGCGGCGGCAAATATCGTCTGCACCCAACCCCGAAGGATATCTGCTCTAGGTCTTGCTGATCGTGTAAGCGATGAGCGATGCTCACGCGTCGGTGATGAAGTTGGTTACATTATTCGAGGCGAGTCAAAGCAGAAGGCAGGGACTACTAAAATCACATTTGTGACTACAGGGGTGCTGCTCCGACGATTGCAAATATCTAGCGGGACCAAAGATGACCTGGTGGCTTCCTTGGTGGGTGTCAGCCATGTGGTAGTGGACGAGGTACACGAACGTAGCCTTGACGTGGTACGTAATTTTTGGCAAAGAAATCCCGAATGGTTGCTGTTACAGGACATTCCTCAGGAGTGAAGGACTGCTTTTGTCCCTTTTATTATCTTCGATCTTACAGAACGGACGCTGACTCCGACATACTTGTAGGATTTCCTTCTAGTACTATTGAAAGAAGTTTTGGGCACACGGAAAGATCTGAAAGTTATTCTGATGAGTGCCACCCTCGACGCTGGCATTTTTAAAAGGTACTTCAGCTGCTTTTCAACTGCGACTATCGAAATCCAGGGTCGCACATATCCCGTAGAAGACTATTACCTGGACGACATCATCCGTCTGACAGGATTCAACACGAGATCGCATAAGGTTGAAGAAAGCGATGAGGATAACGTGGACTCTTCTATAGCAAGTGCCATTCAAGGGATCGGCATGAAAATTAATTATAATCTCATTGCCAGCACCGTACGGGCCATTGACTCAGGTCTGGGCTCTCAGGAAGGAGGCATACTGATATTTTTGCCTGGCACTATGGAAATCAACAGCACTATTGACGCTCTTCGAGGGTTTCCCAACGTGCATGCATTACCGCTGCATGCTTCACTGATACCCACAGAACAGCGACGAGTCTTCACACCAGCGCCTAGGGGCAAAAGAAAGGTCGTCGTCGCCACCAATGTCGCCGAGACATCTATTACGATCGAAGACGTTGTGGCGGTCATCGATTGCGGGAAGGTCAAAGAAACAAGCTTCGACCCTCAAAGTAACATGGTCAAGCTAGAGGAAGTCTGGGCTTCTCGCGCGGCTTGTAAGCAACGTAAAGGTCGTGCAGGCCGAGTTCAGGCAGGAGTCTGCTACAAGCTGTATACGCGCAATGCCGAAGCCAAAATGGCAGAGAGACCCGAGCCTGAGATTAGACGCGTCCCTCTGGAGCAACTTTGTCTCTCAGTCCGGGCAATGGGTATTGCCGACATAGCTGCGTTCCTTGCCAGTGCTCTGACGCCGCCGGAGACTTTGGCGGTCGAAGGAGCGGTAGAACTCTTGCGTCGAATGGGCGCTCTAGATGGAGATGAGCTGACCGCTCTGGGGAGGCACTTGTCTATGATACCAGCCGATCTGCGTTGTGGAAAGCTTATGGTATATGGGGCTATCTTTGGCTGTCTCGAAGCATGCCTCACCATTGCTGCCATCCTTACGGTCAAATCTCCGTTTCTTTCTCCTCAATCCAAACGTGAAGAGTCGAAAGCGGCGAGATTATCCTTTGGCCCCGGCCAGGGCGACCTTATCTGCGATCTGCGGGCTTACGAAGAGTGGGCTCTGAAAAGAATGTCCTCGAATTACCGTGAAGTCAAGCTCTGGTGTGATCAGAATTACATTTCGAGCCGGATTCTGGAAGACATCTCGTCCAATCGCTCCCAATACCTCTCGTCTCTCAGAGAAGCCGGTTTTCTTCCCCCAACATACCACACGAACACGCACGGTTCATTCAGTTCACAAAATTCGAATACGGCCCTCATCCGCGCGTTGATAGCCGGTGCTTTCAACCCACAAGTCGCCCGGATCGACTTCCCGGACAAGAAGTTTGCACCGTCAATGTCCGGTGCGGTCGAGCTGGATCCCGAAGCCCGGACCATCAAATTCTTCAACCAAGACAATGGCCGGGTATTCGTCCATCCGGGCTCCACCCTTTTCGACGCTCAAAGCTTTCAAGGAGGATCGGTCTACCTCAGCTATTTCCACAAAATGGAGACCAAAAAGCTGTTCATCCGCGAACTAACACCCTTCAACGCCTACAGTCTCCTTTTATTCTCTGGACCCATCACGCTCGATACTCTTGGCCGTGGTCTGATCATCGACGGTTGGTTGAGGCTACGGGGCTGGGCCAGGATTGGAGTACTGGTGAGCAGACTGAGGATGATGCTCGATGAGGTGCTGGCGAAAAAGATAGACGATCCGTTGGTGGAACTGGGTGACGATGAGGTTGTGGCCGTTGTGAGGAAGCTGGTAGAGTTTGACGGGCTGGATCGGTGATACTGTTGAGCTGGGCCAATGTATTGGATACATAGAATACAAAAGTTTGAATGGTTTCGAAATCGAACTGAGCGGATTCGATATCGATCCCCTTGGTCACTGTTGGCCCTGAATAGCGATTCAGTTATTACAGCCAGAAGTCAATGAAATGACTGGCAATTGTTGCGGTCTAGTAGCCCAGTGCAATGGCGAGGATTGGCCACAAAGCACAGAAATAGGTAACTTGATACCACATGGCGAGCGGTTCACTGGATCGAAGATAGTCAATCGCTTGAAATCGATGGCGCGGGCTGTCTTTCGCCCGATATTGTCCATCCAGTACCAGTCATGGGCTACATTCGGCTTCGAACACTTTCAGCGTACTTTTAAACCCCTCCCCCCCGTTTCTCCCTCATCATCTGTCTATAACCCTCAACAACGGTAATCCGTGCTTCTGACAGCTCCTGTTGCCTCTTCAATCCTCCTACACCTCTATTCAAGCCAAGATTTTCCTTTCCCTTCTTCCCCTTGGCAAATCTTGGTGGCGCAAGAACCACGTCATGCAATCCAACCAGGCCTGCTCCAGACCCCGCAGCTGTCTTTGTCTCGTCTTCTTCGAGTCGTTTGGCGGCGAGATGCGCCCATGGATCGTCATCGTTATCAGTGTCCCCACTGTGACCGCCCCGTTTCCGCTTTTTCTTGCTGCTTTTGCTCTTTAATTTCGTGGCAGTCTCCAGCGACGCACCCAAGTCATTCTCGTATACATCCTCACCCGCTTCGTCCTCAAGCTTCTCTTTCCTCCTACGATCCTCTTCCCGCCACTCTCTCTGCATCTTCTGCATCTTTCGCTCGGTCCTTGTCTGTCTCTCTCTTCCCACCTCTTTCGCTCCACCACTCTTTGTGGATACACCGGAGAACGGCAGTGCAGCGTCTACACGGGCGGCAAAAGAGGACAAGGGTTCGCGTGGTTGGATAGTTGGCACTGCTGCTGACGCGGGTGCAAGGGTTGCAGTGCCAGGTTGGGTTTCAGGTTTGCATTCTTTCCGGGCCTTCTTGGAGGGTCTTATGCCATCGTCGAGACCAGAGCGAGGTGGGCGATACTTACCGAGAAGGCGGGTGAAAGCTCTAGGAGTGTCATCTTGGATCTGGGCCTGCTTTCGTTTGGCAGGCTTGGTGCCAGGCTTTCCAATGGTGTTTGTAAGCTTCTTCACTGGGAGAGGATGGGCGATCTTGGTTGGGGGAAGGTCGTAGAATGAGGCGTCATCTTTGGACTTATCTCTCTTGTGTTTATGAGGCATACTTAGTTGGGGAGCGGAGTATACCAAGCGAGAAGGCTAGGGCAAGCAAAGCGAGTGGATTTTGATGCCACGCATTGGTAACTCATGAAGCTGCGTGCTTGGTCATGTAGCATGCCGTTCAGAGGCAGACTCGACGGCTGGACGGCGGATATGAATGGTATACTTAATGGAATGGAAAAAATGGAAGGCCAGCATTCTCTGTCTTGATTGGCAAAGAATCAGCACTCGAATACTTAGAAGTACGAAGTAGTAACTAGAGGTACTTTACATAAAGTATAGAGTCTGCTAGCACAGGAACCCTCCCGCGTGCCAAGAGATCTGGCATCTAAATTTTCCGTCTCGGCTTGCAGGCTGCTGCGCGTTTGGCAGAGATTGTAATCTAACTGGTGTAAGGTAAGGTAAGCTACTCGTACAGGTTTAATTCTTACAGCCAGAAAGCTATCATATATTATTTATGATACATAATAACATTGGTCTTTTGAATATGCCTCTACAAGAGTGCATCATATCAATTAATATGGACGAAACCATTCGATAGTCATAACAACAATAATGCGACCAATCCTTTGATGAAAGCAGCTCGCTGTTGCTTGGCGAACGAATTGAACTCCATTCCCCGCGCAAGCCTTTATTAATAGAATACTCACGGTAGGCTGGTATTTCAGGCATTTTTACCGTATTATCTCCCAGTATCGCCTTAATTGTACAGTAAAATACTTTGAACTCAGAATCGGAGATCTCCGCAGGCCCATCAAACAACCCCTACATGGCTCGACTGGTCTTTGATCCGAGTGCACATCCCGCCTATTCTCCTCCGACAGCTTTGCATTGATTGTTAATGGCGCCATCTCACCCTCCAACATACCCAATCTCAAGTTACATCTCCAGCACGCCGTTTCCGTTACTTCTCTTGTTCCGCCAGCCCCTCCATGAATACATACCAAGCCCCCCACCACCCAAGTCAAGGCTTAAAGCAACCTTCTATACACACTTGCTAACGTTTCACATTTAAACCCATCTGCCTCTCTTATCTTCATACACCTGGCTGCATATTCCAGACTTCCAACTCACCTTTGGGCGAAAAGCAAGGCAAGGCATACGTCGCAATAGCCACCACAAACCGTCAATCCTCCTAGGCCATCATGAACAGACCCGACGAGGCAAGCGCTGGTCTCTTGACCCGTATTTCATATCTTGATGATGCTCCTTCGCAGAGTAGCTCCCAGCTCTCAGCTTCAGAACCCTTATTAGAAGAGGATAACCATTCGACCAATCCTATTATACACAGGCCAAAGTGGAAGGCCTTGCTATCTGCCAAAAACCTTAGCAGATCACGACGGAAACCCTCAAGACCTGGCAATGACATTGCAGAAAAGCCACCATTCAGAAAAAGGAGAAGATCGCGATTATGTATGAAGATAGGTCTTGGTATACTCGTGCTTCTGTACGTACTCGAAACGGCTCTAGATGTTGCCCCTGCTGACTTCCCTCACAGTGGGGTAGTACAGCTATTCAACCTAATTGGCAGTCTCGTCGTACTTATCCTTCCCGATGGTATACATCGTGTTGTGCAATCTTGGGGCCGCCCAGGGCACATTGGTGCAGGTCTGTCGTCGTGGCCGACGGACTTTTCGCGGGATATCATTCCTCTGCCATGTCATTCACACAACGACTATTGGCGGAGGGTACCACTCTTCTCCGCGATAGAGGCTGGTTGTGTTGGCGTGGAGGCCGATATATGGCTGTTCGAGGAAGAGTTATTTGTCGGACACTCTGTTGCAAGCTTGACACGCAACCGTACGCTCGACAGCCTCTACGTCAGTCCCCTTGTCGAAATCTTGTCAAAACAGAATCCAAGGTCGACTATACTTCCAGACGACACCTCTCAGCCACATGGTGTCTTCGATACAAACCCTGAGCAGAGTCTGATTCTACTTATCGACTTTAAAACTTCTGGGTCAGCGCTGTGGCCCCACGTACAATCGGCACTTCAACCACTGCGTGAAAAGGACTATCTGACTAGGTTCAACGGCACGCAAATCACTCGGGGTCCCATCACAGTCGTTGCAACAGGCAATGCGCCTTTTGATCTGGTCAGCTCCGACGAAAGCAACCCCCATCACGATGTATTCTTCGACGCTCCTCTTAGTGATATGTATGAAGGTACCGACAGCGACGACTTACCGACAGCGATGGGTATCAACGAGAACCCTTCAGAGGATACCATGCAGGAAGAAGCAATTTCCAAAGAGGATATGAACATGGCCGACACTAGCAAAGTGTCCTCAGAAAACGTCAGGAAAATGCGGTCAGATGCAGAGGGCCAGGGAAAGGCTGGGCAATTTCCTGGCGATGCCACCGCCTACAATGGTAGCAACTCCTACTATGCAAGTGTTTCGTTTGTAGACGCGATCGGCGCATTGCGGGACGGCGAGTTCTCGGGGCACCAATTGGATCTGCTCCGAGGCCATATTAAGGGTGCACACAGGAGAGGCTTGAAGGCCCGATACTGGGATCTCCCATTCTGGCCGATCGACTTGCGGAACCATGTGTGGGATGTGCTGATGAGGGAAGGTGTGGACTTGTTGAATGTGGATGACCTGAAAGGAGCAACGCGCAGGAATTGGAAGCGGCATCATGGTTGGTGGCAGCGCATGAAAGGGGTTTCTTATGATGTGCATCAGGGCTTTGAAGATTAACGACTTGTCAACAACCGACCTGTTGTGCGTTCATGATGTTTGTTACATTTGCGGTACAAATGCCGTTGAAGATTGAGAGGTATATATGGGCGGGGGGTTTTCATCGCAACTGTTAGACACTGTGATATCATATCGGTTGGATATTTTGAAAAGTGTTTAGAGATGATTAAGTAAACATAGATTTGGTTGCCTGACCTGCCATTGTAATTATACTATAGTCATCTGTTGAATTTCCTGGCCTAAGATTTTCTCTGTCCTTAAGGGAAGTATTATTTTTGATACATTATAAACAATTTACCGCTCTAAGATCTGAGAAAAGGTGTTCCCTAGAGTAGAAGTACTCACCGGCTCTAGCGCCGGGCTTAAGGGAATATTATTACCGAGGTTCGCGGAACCAGCCCCGCAGGCGTTTATTTTTAGCCTTCTACCACAGCTCTATCAATTACCTGCAGCAAGAATATACTTAACCATTTGTAACCAAACCTGAGGAACAGACGTTCGAATCTCGCTTTTGCCAATCATGGCTTAGAATTTTTATATCACTGGCAGACCCTTTCAAGGAGGGGGTTCACAATGTCTCTTGAATTATGGCAACAAGAAGTTTGGATGGGCTGATCCGTCATCTCGTCGACCAAATTGCTCTATGTGGCGAACATGGTCAGTCAACTCGCTCACTTTTCTCTCCACTGTCATCAGTGTTCGAGCCGCGCATATTCTTCATATCTTATATCTGCATCTTATCATTTCATCCATCGCACCACAATAGCAGCTGATACTACACTCCCTGTTTTTTGTTTTTTTCCTTTGTGCGTGAACCTTGTGTTGTTGCAAAAGGCCGCTTCGTCGGTCTCCAGTAGCTAAAGAAATAAAATTACTTCTTTGCAGCAGTTCTAGCCATCATTCTTCTTTTTTTCAAGAGATTGAATGTTATTTGCTCATTTGTTCATTAGGAGCCTCACCTCTGGATTTCATTGCCCACGTTAACAGCTACTACCTTCATCCAATCCAAGGCAGTCAGACTCAGGACGGAGTCTACGCTATTCCTCATCCGGGCATCGCTGCCAATGTTGACAGGCCTTTTCTTGAGCAAGTGTGGAAGTGGCTTCTACAAAATCCCGACATCCGGTTAGGGAACCATACTGGGCACGAGCAATTAACGCTCTCCGAGGTGGAAGCACGCAACGCCGCCATCGAGCAACCTGAGCAATCGATCCCCGTCTCTCAGAAAACCGACCTTCCCAATGCCGTTGCTCCCTCACACGCATCTAGTGCTCCGACCATTTCTCAAGATGGTGATGTTACTCAAACTCATCAAAGTAAGGAAAAAGCTAGCGTTGGAACGGAAGATGCTGCTGTCCCTCAGGACATAAAGTTCAATCCCGGGATCCGACTCTACGCGAGCAGGAATCGCATGTGGCACGCTCTGGCTGGGCATGGTCCCGACTCCAGCAAGATTAAGTCTCTCGACTTCATATGTCTTTCTATCATTGCAGCCTGTGGACCCAAGGGTATCTTGCAGCATGACCTTGTCAGAATCAGTGGCCAAGATAAGCGTTCTCTCCCAGCCCGAACTGACCGCCTACATGATGACGGGTATGTTGAAAAAAAGCGTGTGAGTGTTCAATTGTTCAACCCAAAGAGGTTGCTACATACGAGCCAATGCACTCTCAAGCGCTTCGTCAACAGAATATCAGATCAGAAACAGGAGACAAGCGATCCAGCTTCCGCACCAGCGGGTAAAGCAAAGCTTGCGAACAAAAATGGTCCGAGGGACCAAGATAGCAAGGCAGTAAGACAATCGTCTACTACAGGAGCCCTAGAAAGCGTGTCAGAGAGCACAGCATTGTTGGAGGGTCGGAAAATCCCTTCGTGGACAGCAGATCGATCTATTAACAACCAGATTTTTGAGCTCGTCGATCGGGCTGGCATCAAAGGCATGAGTATGACTGTAGGTTGACGCTTCTTCCCCTGTATGGCAAATGAGACGGACTTGCTGACAGTGAAAACAGGAGATTAGGGATGCCCTGATGGGCGACCATATCAGAAGACCTCTGGATGAGTACGTTTCGCGGCTGGTGCAGTCCTGGCAAACATCGCAGCCTCTGCATATTCGTCACCTGTCTATCGTGCGGGACACTGTACTTAAGAGCAAAAGTCAGGTTTACATATATTATACGTACGAGAACTTCAAGAGGCTTGTTGAAGGCGGTACAGGATTCTGGGAAGCAGTAACACCCATCTCTAGCCAAAAGACAATAGGCAAGAACGTCGCTGCTTCATTAGATGCTAAGCCTGATGTGGATGAATATGGCTTCCCGAAACTCGACGAGAGTCAGTTTCAGGGCCGTCACAACGATGCTACTCTTGAAGAATGTGTTTCCGCACTCGGAGTCGATCCTTTGCACATCTCTGCCAATGACCCTGTAATCAAGAAACAAGCTGATGGGAGTTACTGTGAGCAGCATAATGGCAGTTTGCGTTTCGTTTCCATTGACTTTGATCTAGGCCTCTGGTACAAAAGCCAACAGCAGCGCCCTGGATCTACTTCCAAGATAGCAGCGTCCACGCCTTCTCAGCCTGCGCCGATCAGGACAGGAGCAAAAGGGTCCGACAAGAGAGCGCTTTTAACGCCTTCGGTTGCGCTAATCACAAAGTCGCACGTTATTGGGCCCGAAAAGGTCACAGAGTCCAAGACTCCTTCTGTAGTACCAGCCAAGGGACGAGTAATTGGGTCTCAGATTCAAAGGCGCAAGCTTGTTAGGAGACCGGACTCAAAGCCATTGGGTCGGCCGCGCAAATATCCGAAGACCGGCATCCCGGCCAATTTTGATACCATGACCCCAGACGAAGTCGACTATTTATTTCACTCACAAGAGATGTTTGAAAAGTACGAGATCATCAAAGTTGAAAAGGAAATTGTTCGGCGTATCGAAGAAGGGGAAGATGCTGTGACAGTCGCCTATGAAGTGTTGGCGCAGTGCGATAACTCGCGCAAGCAAGAGGGTGAAATGCCACTTCCGAAGACCTCGAGAGCCCAAGTCCTTCACAACTTTGCTGGGGAGCCGTTACCGGAACCAGATCCAGGTGAAGCAAAACCCAAGGGTCGGCATAGGAAGGACCCCTGGTACTGGCCTTCGATGGCTGCCCATACTTATTTTGTCCCCGCTTTGCGAAAGCGAAAATTTCCAGAGCCAAAAGGGAAAGATCCGGAAAAAGGCCCTCCCATCCTTCCAGCACGGACACGGGCCCGTGGGCGGGGTGCGTTGGGCCTGGAATCTAAGACATATCTTCCGTCTATAGCTGCACACTCTTGGCGGTATGTTCGCCCACCTACCTCGGTAATGGAGATGTCGACTACAGACATTCTGGACAATAGTACCAAGCGTAAGCAAGGCCGACCAGCAAAAGCTAAGCAGCTACCCGGTCCTCATTCCAAATACCTGCCCTCTATTGCTGCTTACTCGGGCTTATGTCTGCCATTTAATACGCTGTCCATAGCCAAAGCAGGACAAAAGCGAAAAAGAACCGCGAACACACTATTGGAGAACGACGGGGATTATACAACCCTACTTGGGTTACAATATCTGCCCTCTATTGCTGCTCACTCGGGCTCTTCTCTGCCATCAGATGTGTTACACGTAGCTGGAGCAGGACAAAAGCGGAGACGAATTGAGCACATGTTATTAGGAGACGACGAGAACCTTACAACACCAAGTACCTCTACAACAGCAACACGCGAACCTCGTATTATGCCTGCACGAGAAGCTTTGCTAGGAACATCAAACGTGCAGCTCAATGCCGGTAACGAAGGAATGTACCCCGGCTGGGAGAAGTTTATGTCAAAACACTACCAGCAGCAATTGGCGACAATACCAAGATCTAATGCCGGTGTCTACATCGGAAAGACAACGCCTCGAAGGAAGAGGCCCTGTGAACCTCGAGACTTTCGGCCCACGCATTTCAAGCTTGCGGTCATCAAAACTACCCGATTGAACGAATTAGACTTATTCGTAAAGAAGACCATAGACTCTGAGCAGATGTCTCCCTTAGAAAGCAGAGCTCAGACGCCGACATCGCAAGTTGCGGAGCGAGCTCTTGTGCCAATTACACAATCACCATCACAAGGCCAGCCAGATCCGTTAACGACCATTTTCTTACCGTCGCCTGCCCCCTCTCACTCGAGATCTCAGCGAAATGCTTCCTACAACTCCCCATATGCTGATATTGCTGGGACGAAGAGAAAGCGCACAACATCTCCTCAACCTACCTGCGGCGCAGCTCCGGTTGATCCTTTCTCTGGAAGTTCGTATAGCAGACAGTCGTCACCGACTGCGGAATCTTTTAAACCTATCAGCAAACCGAGCACACTTTCAGAAAAAGTAGCACTATTCCCAGCCATTGATCATGTGCACGGAAATGGAATCATTGAAAATGGAGCGCCTACCCGTACGCCAGAGACGCAGCCAGATAAGCAAGTATTGTGTGAGCCGACTTCGAACGCTCCTGTCTTCAACGACCCAAACCCTATGCAGAGCGAAATTGCCACAAACCAAGTCGTGCAGTCATCCCAGCCTCCTACCCAGAATGCCAGCAAGCCTTCGAACAAGCAGTCGATCAGTAGAATTAGCAGGCGAGAAGGTTCTACTGCAATGTTACGGAAAAACATCATAATGGAGATTTTAGACAAATGTGGAGGCGTCTTCCCAAGTCATAGAGAAATGAGTTCGCCTTTTGCCGCCGAATGGAAACGGAGGGGGCAGGAAGGGACGCCAGAACTGAAGACTATAAGCAATGCCGTCAACGCATTGATTAATGAGCACAAACTCCGACAAATCACCTTCACAGCTCAGACCAAACAGGGAATTGTTGTCACCAAGAGTATGCTCATCTCGCCTACTATTGACACTACCGACCCTAGAATAAAAGAGATCCAGACGAAAATGGTAGCTTATCACCCCAGATACTTCGTGCCTATGGCTGTCTTGCCACCACAAGATTACCAAAGTGCAGGAATCTGGGAGCACAGACTGAACAGCGAAGAAGCTTCAGACAAGATGGCTGAGGGAATAGTACAAGAATCGTCTGCTCTCGAGGCTCCGCAGTTGCGCCGACTCGACCTCGCCAGGAAGATTATGGATGGGAAAGAAAAGGCTGCTATAGCTAGGCTGAAAGCATTGAAGGAACGAGACCAGCAGGGACCCGGGCACGCTCATGGTGACGAGCCTGCCGCCAAAACATTTAAAAAGCGAGCCACCAAAGACGCGGCTCCCGCTGCATCTCGACCTGCTCTAGAGATTCTGCCAAAAGCTACTCCAAAACGCTCAAGTGGAACGAAAGGTCATAAGTGTGTTGAACGTCTGGCCAGCATAAAGAGAACTATACCGTCCCTGTTGACTCCCTTGCCAACGGGACCCCTCAAACCGATCAGCGATTCAGTTCCGCTGACATGGTTGCCGTCAAATTATGCTTTCTCGGACTTCAACTTTGAGGAACAAAGACCGACAGTCCTGATGGCAGGGGTCAAAAGTAATTTGCAAATCGTCACACCCGAAGCCCCAGTGCCTCTTGATTCAAACAATAAGGCCAGACAACGCATTCGAGAGATGGCAAAGACTGCAGCCCGAATACAACGCAAGCAAGCGATGGCCAACCCGACCAAGTCTTCCTTGCTCCCCACGGATTCCAATCCTGATCAATTTGGATCTCCGTATGCATCAGTTCCTCCAACCTCTCCACGGCAGGCTTCAACGTACAGAATTGTTACCTCAAACACTGCTAGGCCAAGAGATCGACCTATCCCGTACGCTCCACCGCATGCTGATGAGGCCATTCTCGGCATGACTGTGCGGTCAGAAGGCAATCTGGGACTGGGAAACATTAGTCTAGAAGGGATAAGACAAATGCCTCCGGCTTCGAGACCTCCGCGGCGTGAAAGTCTGAGCACAACAGCATCACCGCCACCCGAGTCGTCCTTGTCTTGTGTTCCCAGATGGGCGGTAGTTGCTCATGCTGAAGATCTTAGAAGGTGGTCTCAGAGGGTTCTACTTGTCAGCTTCATGGATCCCGTCCACTACTTCCACCGCGCCACTGGCACGTTCTCGGTCACCTTCTCTGGGCTTCGACCTCCCCGGAGGATATGTGCGCATCGCGGTACGGCTTTAGATCCGTATGCTGCAAGTCTTAAAGCTGTACAACCGTATAGCTCATATCGTAGGAGTTCCTGGCCTTCGGCCCTGCAGGAATCGCACAAAATAAACAAGACGCTGTTCAACGAAGAAGTCGATAACGTGTTAAGGCGGGAGCTTGAAGAAAATGAAATGAATGACGTTGCTCTCATGGGCTGGCCTTTTGTCAACCATGTGTTTTCACATGCACATCAAACTGTCCAAGTGGCAGAGGCTGACATGCAAGCTGCAAAGCAAGTCAGGGTCCGCCACAAAGATGGCCGCCTCATGACTAGACGGTTCCCCAGGGACAACGAATCCAGACAGAGGACAGGTAACAGCATAGTCACGACCGGTAGTAGAGGCATTGATCGCGTGATAGCTGAAAGTCGAATACCGCTTAAGCGCCGCCGCTTAACATCTGCAGTGGAGCTTGGAACTCAAGACGACATTTCGAAAAAAGTGGACTCGGACCACGAACACAGACCTACTAAGTTCCATAGGGTACGAGGGCCGCGTCAAGCGAAGTCTCTTGGCGAGAATGGCGAAGAGCGCCTACTCACTGCTGTTATGGTCATCCGAGCTCTGACAGGAGGGCTCGATAAACGCATTGACTGGGTACTTGTTGCTAAAGTCTTTGAGCCAACGTACTCCCAAATGTTTGTCCACAGCCGATGGAGTCTCACGCTGCAAAAGTATAAGCTTGTCCTGCCCAAGATGGAGTCAGACTTCCAGAGAATTTTCGCAAGCGCATACGAGGAGGGTACAGTGCCTGCCCTTGACTATGACAATCTCGAAAACTATGACTGGAAGTGGCTTGTTGAATGGACAATGGCCAATGTTGACAGGCCTACTCAGTCCTTGCCAGAGCTTCCGGTAGAGCGATCTGAGTTTGATGCCTTATTCGCGCTGAATGAGACGTCCAATACCGAGATAAATGAATTCTACGAGATTGACGGCTCCTCTGTCTTAGCCAGAAGAACAAAAATTATGCATAGAGATCCGTATGTCTTACCTTTGGTTCAGGGGCCACAACGTGCTTGTCCTGGAGATGCGGAAGATCTCAAAACCGCGAAATCATGGATCCGCGCCAACATCATGACGCCTGAGTCCACTTACAATCCCTCCGCGGCCCGTGCCAAGCTCTCGACTTTCCCGGACCGCACGGTAGAGGATGCTCTCAAGCAGCTACTCCTTGATCGTGTCCTCGCCCAAGCAAACAAAGGGCGCCTTGTTCCCGGCCGTAACTACGACATTAGTGACTTCCTCATATCACGCCTCAAAAAGAATCTGCAATCCGCCCATTTCCACCGAGCGGCAGCATACAAGCAGCAAATTGATCACGATTTCAAGGAGAAAGGGTTCGCCCATTACTCAAACGCCGCTGACGACGGCGACATGATCGTGATTGTCAATCTTCAAGCGCATCAGCGTATTACAATCGTGCCAATTGACGTACCAATGAATAAATGGGGTCAGACTGATGGAGGCTATGAGACTCGTCAGATGGATAAACGGCGGTTGAATTTCCGTCTCGAGCTTCGACCTTCGCCTACTTACATCTTTGGGGATCCGCTATCTCCCCTTCCGCCGCCGCCGTCCCAGCACTTGCAAGACCCGATGGCAAAGATCCCGCTGTGGTACGATATTCATAACTCGCTCGTGCCCGTGATGTGGGAGATGGCTCTTGCAGCAGTTGTGGCTGTATTGGCAGTACGACCTGGTATTGGAGCTACGGAGCTGGAGAAAGTCATGAGACCAGCTTTGGAGGTTTGGGAGCTGCAAATGATCTTGGAATGGCTGATTGGTGCAAAAGCCGCGAAACCGGTCGACCAAGGGTTCAGTGTCGAAGACGAATGGTGGTGGTTAGCTTTGGGGACTGGGAAGAACAGTGAAAAACGTTCAAGTGAAGATGTCGGAGACGGAAAAGGAAGGACAAAAGCAGAAGGAAAAGGAAAGGGGAAAGAGAGGGCAAAGGAGGGTGCCCAAGATGACTTTTCAACGGAGGTTGACTGAACAGTTGAGAATATTATATCCTGAATTGGTGAAGGATTTTTGTACTTTGCATGGCCTGTGGATGGTTAATGTCTAGATGCTGCATCCGCATTTATTTGGAAGTCGTGGGTTTTTTTCTCTTATGGTTGATACCCCTTTTAGATCGAAGCTGGCAACAGACATGACATTGGCGAAGTACAAATTGATAGACGTATCATACAGAACGTACAAATGCAATCAACGAGTTTAATTTTTCACCAGTCTACTGAACCCATGATGCGAATGTGTGCGTCAAGAATGGGATAGTGCCCTAGGATTTACACGCACCCAGTTCCTGATGGCGTACAATAACCCACTCAGGACTCTACCACCAAGGACAGTCCATCCATCAATGGCTTCGCTCTGATAATTTCAGATTAGCACGAACGAGATCAACTCAAAAACCAGTCACGAAATGACTACAGATACTGTCTTGGTCTAGCCTCACCATCTGCTGTGGTGTAAAACAAGGTATATAATCATAGTAGGCGTAGCAATCATAGGAAATATTACTTGATCCGGACGTTTTCTATGGCGTGCTCCTATTGATTCGCTCCCTGCGACATGATGTAGGGCATCTTCGTTTTTGAAGAACACCTCGTTAGCATGCAGATATCATCTCGGCTTTGAGATCTGATGTTTAGCAGCCGGCCATCCGCGCATCGAAAGCGCTGAACGTCAAGGCTGTATATTCAAGACCTTTGTAATTAGTACGGAGCCTTGCCGTGGACAGCGACATCCAACTTTACTCTGACGACTCAGGCTCTGGGAACAGCTGGGCCGATCTCTTGAGTCGATCCGACATCCAAAGCCGTCATCACAGCGGTTGCCGCGTTTCATGCCTGATCTTTCCGATATCGACTCATGGAAAGAAAGCCTTTCCGTTCCCAAGCAGCCTGAGTATATCCGTCACGCATTATCCGCAGGCAAGCAATGTCCTGTCGGAGAAGCCCGTGGCAAAGAACGTCAAAGATGCTCAAGTATTGATCGATTGGTGCTATGCCAACACGGACAGCAAGAAGGTAACCTGGAGTGTTGTGGAGAACTTTCGTTACCAAGCCAGCTTTGAGTTTACGCAAGAGCAGGTGGGAAGATTGCTAGGTTTCAGGGCAAAGAGGTACTCCATGCTCACAGGGAGGGAAGAAGTTCGGTATGAGCGCAAGCAACTGCATCACGGGCGACTGCTGAGATCTTTCAAGAAACCGAATGGCGTAAAAACCCTACCCATCAAGGAGGTTTTCTGCTGGATGGAGTTGTACATGTCACGGCAGGCCCAAGCCTTCTACAGTGACCTGGGAATACCATCGCCTACCTTTCCGCATTTTCGGCTCAATTGCAGAAGCATCTCTCGCCTGTGTGATGCCACAATGTCAACAAAATCCGGCGACACTGGTACATTTTCCGTATTGATTTGGCGCGTCGTTCGCAGAGTATGAGTTTAGTATGGCTTGCGAAGGTGGTACTGTCAATCTTTCTGTTTTCGAGTCTATCGTAACTACAGTCGTCGAGAGTAACGAAGAGAATATTGTAGTCGAAGATGAGACAGGTGTCTCACCTAAGGTGAGGAAGTGGGGAGAAGCGCTGGCGGCAGGGAACCCGTAATGAGAAGCAGATACCTGAGAGGCTTTGGCTGATTTGGGGCTGGTGAGTGGTGCTAGCAACTCGGGAGGAGGATGAGCTGATATTTCCACGATTGGAATATATGTTCCAAAGTCATGGGAAGCCCTTGAGCAGTCTATTATAGATATATCAACTCATGATGGTAGCAGAGGAACGAGCAGAAGTTGTCGATACGGAAAGTTCCAGGTTGTCCTGGTCTTGATAGGGAGGCAGTTGTTTTTTGGTTTCGAATAAGCTCTTTAGTTGTATTATGTCTCCGCAGACATGAACGGACTGTGCCGACATGACGGCTTGCCTAATTGCAGGATTGTCTTATCCACTCCAGCGAGGTTCCCATAGTTTCCCCACCTATGATCTCCTTTCAATGCATGATATGGCTCCGATGCTCCTAAAGGTGATTCAATTCTGGAACTGCCTTAATTGAGCCATCGGCGTCACGGGCTTCACCACGTCAACATCCCACCTCTCGCGCCCCAAACCGATTTCATCTCGCAGGATTCGCTTCAGCTCCTCCGACTTCTTCCTCGCCATGTCTTTGGCTCGGACCCACATTCTGTGCTCTGTATCATGCAAATAGATGTAGGTAGATTCGACCTCTTGCGTGGCTATCCGTGGTTTGATTTTGTCAAGATGATTCAGCAACGAGGCGACTTCCCATGTCTCGGGGCTGACGTAGATGTAGTAAAGGCTGAGGCGGAAGAGAGCGTTGCCAGAAAGATCCTTGCGCCGTTTATAAACCAGTGTATCTGCCATGATAGTTCGTTGGGTGTGAGATTGGAAGACGGAGGTTAAGAATCGTGTACGCGTTGCCGCGTGGTGTCGAAGTGAAGAGATGAAGCAGACTTAGTGGGATCAAGGGATACTGACACATATCCGGAGCCTCGCAAAGTGTTATAATACCAACGGTGGACACCGACCTGGGCCCCGACCCTGTTGGGCGGGCTATCCTGTGTGCAATGGATGATGGCAACGGCAAATCACATGACGTTCCGATGTTGGCCTTTGAAAGCCGGTGTTTTATTGGCCATCAAGAGGATAACACATTTCACAATCGCCACATAATCCGAGCCTATTCGACTGGCTGGCCACGTAATGTCGAGGACCGAGACAGCAGCTCCCCGCGCCACACAACCCTGGGCTAGAAGGCTTTCGCTTTTGAGAGGCGGTGTCATTCAAGGGACTCCCATCCCCAGCTTTGATTCCTTCGCGTTCGGTGAGTGGTGTTTGAATCCTGGAGGCAGGGGTTATTGACTGCAATAAAGTCAGATCATCCGTTAGGATCGTGGTTTGAAGACTCCATATGAGGAAGCCCGTAGCCGTAGCCGTCAGCAGTCCGCCTTCCCCAAAGAATTGACACCAGGGGAGCTCTACCAATCATATCAGGCAGTATCACAGGATACGTTTACCCAAAGCCTAACGGTCCTGATCTATCTGCTCATCTCTGACACGGCCAGAGTATGTGTTTCTTTGGCATTCATAATGTGAATGATAGCAGTCTTCCGCAATGGTTGTAGACATCCTAAGACTCACTGCGCATAGTGAAGTTCATCACGAATGAAGGTGAAGAAGGGTCACAAGGTGAGATGTTTCATTCGAGGCCTTGTGTCAGATTAGGCAAAGGCGTCATTCGAAATTTCGATAGCATTGAATCATGCATCATTAACCCAGGTCCCGCGAAAATAGATACCGCCACGCCACAACCTGGTATAATGCAACCCTTTTGCCCTGCAGACACCGAAATGCTCAAAGCAAGATCTTCTTGATAATCATAACCGCTAAAGCAGCCACAAGCCCAGTAATAGCCTTGTCAACCCATGCCGGAACACCGTCCGACTGTGTGCGCCGGGCGGCGGTAGGCAACGGTGGAGGCGCACGAGAAGCGGAGATGATAGGGGCTGTCCTCGTTGGGTGGATAGCTTCGGGTGTTGACGAAGTCGGAGGTGATAACGAGGCTGCCGAAGCACTGGTAGGCGAAGGATCCGGAGCAGGCGTAGAAACGACCTGCATGCCTTTGTCCTTCGCCACATCTTTACTCTCAGCAGCTGCCATCTGATCTCTGAAGCCAAATTTTAACTCTTCGGGCACGACGTGCTCATTTTGTTTCCCTTCCCCAGGCTCACCTCCCTCCTCCCTCAATATATTCTCATTGCTCCTCCCTCCGCATCCTTGACACCTCCAAGCCCTACTCTCACCCGCTAGCCTCCTTCTCTCCTTCTCGGGCATCTCCATTCCTCCCACCTGGCCTTTAGCATCTCCCTCCATAAACGCTCTTAAAGCCCACAATGCCGTTCTAATGCCCCAAGCAGGCTGCCACGTCTCTTCGTGGTGTCCGCTGATACTAAGACAGATCTCGCGGTTCACTTCGAATCTGCCAGAGGGCGTTAGGAAGCGGAAGGATGGTGGGCGTAGTGGGTAGGTAGGAGGTAATATTATGCGGCCATGGTATGCACCCTCGCTGTAAGGAGTGGACGGAGGACCTTGAAGAGTGAAGTGCCACTCGAAGAGATTGGATTCGAGTGGGGCGGCGTGTAAAGATGGGTCGGGATGGCTAGAGAGTTCACTGGCTTCTTTCAGGATGCGCTTTATGGTTGGCGATTTGGTATTGAACGTTGGAAGGGCCATAATTTATGATGAACAAGTTGGCCCAATGCCTTGTTGGATCATAAATACCCCAGGTCAGTGAGTGGACGCTCTAGGTAGGAGAATGAATTCATTATCATGATAACGTGGCATTCACTATTATTTGTGAGGCGGGTCAAGCCAACTTTAAACGCTAATCCTAGGACTCTACACCGAGGTGACTCGAGAATAACTGCCTCAAGTAAGCACAAGAGATATTCATGATTGGGATATTCAGATTATAATGATCTAGAGTGTTATTATATACAGTTATCTTTGGTGTCTTCAGCTCTATTCTCCTTTCATTGCTACTCTCATATTCAACTACCTTAGCCCGGAATTCAATGGCCATTATTAGGAGCCTTGTTTGTGTCCTATCAAAACCGACAACTTTTCATCCGAGTAGTCGCCATTGCCTGGCACGCCTGGCTAGGCTGTGCGCTCGCACATTCAAGCCGCAATGCCTTCTGCTGGAGTGATTCTGTGAGTCTTGGACAGACTCCCTTCACACCAGCGGCCTGCTATAGTGCAGCAGAGCAGTTGCGTCCAGTAGATGCTTGTGGAGAAAGCTCAAAATGAGATCCTCGTTGAGATACTCGACACCTTAAGTTGATATCTATGGTGACGTATTGGCGTATTGGTGCTTGACCCAGGCAGGAGTGGCCAACTGATTCCGGTCCAGTGTCACTAAGCTGATCCATATAGACGGCATATATTATCATGTTTTTCATTTGTATCCACTGTCCGGCTTATATTCCCCCCTCCCCCCCACGCCCGAGTCATCGTCTGGTTTCTGTTGGTCGTCTGCCTCATATTCATTACAAGTCTTGTGTTCATTGGCTGGACTCTTGTGGTAATCTTTGAGCATTTGTACGCTGTTCATTCTTGAGCGATGTCTTCCGACTTGTATTCGCTATTGGAATTTATGTGGCCTGTCTTCTTCGTAAGATTTTTCTCATCCTTAGACTTGTAGTACTGACTGTGAGAAGTAACTGTCAAGAACACATCACAATTTCGGCATCTCATCTAGCAGAAGCTTTTCTAAACCCCTCCTAGTCTCTCCAGACATTCCACTAGTAGCAGGTCTGTTTGTTTGCCTTTCAACAAAGACATGAGTGTAGCCCCCTACAGCCCTCACATTCCCCTTCCCGCGCTCGAATACACCGACTTCATACATGACGCTTGAAGTTCCCAGCTTGTTGACGCGCAAGCCCAGATCAAGCATTGAGGGGAATCCTACTGACCCGAAGTAGTCGCAATGTGAATGAACAACGAGGCCAATCTGGGAAGACGTAGAAGGGCGAAGGCCACAATGCTCGATCAGGTAGGCATTAATGATGGAGTCGAATAGGAAGGAATAAACGCTATTGTTCATGTGGTCATACATGTCGTTGTCCGACCATCGTGTTCTGTACTCGAGGTAATAGCGGTAATCCTCGCGACTTCGTTGTTTCAGCTGAGCAAAAGGCATCGCAGACCCTTTAACCCTCACCAGGTTTTTTCCCGTGTCGCCGTTGACAGTTGGGGAACTCACAACGATATAGCCGAAATTTAGCCGTTCCAAAATCTGTACGAACCCTTGGAAGTACTCTCAACGGACGAGGAGTAAAAGCAAGACCACCACTCATACAAAGGCTCTACTGGCTCCCTCGCCTCGTATCGCCGCATATCTGGCGCGCAAGGGCTATCGGATTCCCGCAATGGTGCTGACGGCCGTTGAGCCCTTGGCAGATCGAAAAAGCAGCCGGCAGAAAGATGATGAGCAGGCTTTCGTTGCTCCACCATTAGTTGTCACGACTCCTTGTGATCCCTGGCCTCGACCATACTATTTTGAAGATGGCCTTCGTAAGGTGCATCCATATCATTACACATATAATACCTACTGCAAGGAGAGATGGCGAGGGAGAGAATTACTTGATATCTTTACTACTGAATTTAGGGATAGGCCACAAGCTTACTATGTGAATAATATCTGATATCGCGACCAGTACCTTTCGCTAATGGGTTCCAGAAAGATGCTATAGAGCGGGGCAGTGTGGTTGTGAATGGGCTTCGAGTATCAACCGTTAAAGCCACCATCAAGAACGGAGACATTATATCTCATACGCTACATCGACATGAGCCTCCTGTAACAGCCCAGCCCATTGGTATAGTCCACGAAGACAATGATATGATAGTCATCAACAAGCCTGCTGGTGTACCAGTCCATCCTGCTGGTCGCTACAACTTCAACTCTCTCATTGAGATTATGCGCGCGGAGAGGGGCCATGCCTGGAACCCTTTGCCCTGCAACAGACTCGACAGACTGACAAGTGGCGTCATGTTTATCGGCAAGAATGCTAGAGCCGCTGAGAAGTTAAGTTTGCAGATCCAAGGCAGGAGCGTGAAAAAAGAATATGTGGCCAGAGTGATTGGAGAGTTTCCTGAGGGAGACATCGTATGCGAGCAGCCAGTCATGCAAGTCAGTCCAAAACTTGGGCTCAATAGGGCCAGAGCGAGTGGCAAGGAAGCAAGAACGGTGTTCAGGCGCTTGGCTTACTATCCTCCGGCACAAAAGTGCCTTGCGGACGAAGGGAAACAGGAAGATACTAGATCCCAGAGAGAGAAGATTAGAGACTCGAAGATGGAGTGGAAAGGCAAAGAAGGCCATTCAATTGTGCGTTGTCGTCCTGTCACTGGTCGCACGCACCAGCTTCGGGTACACCTACAGTTTCTTGGCCATCCCATTTCTAACGATCCCATTTATTGCAATCAACGAGTGTTTGGCCCATCTCTTGCGGCGGGTGACGCTCTTTCAGATAACGATGAAGACATTATTTCACGTCTGTCGAGAATGGGCAAGTCAGAAGTCGCAGAGGCGATGGCGTACCATGATGAGATGATGGAGGAATACAACAAGAAGAAAGCCGAGAAGATGACAGGTCATCTCTGCGACATATGTGATACGCCATTGTACAGTGATCCTGGTACGCATGAGCTGGGGATCTACCTGCATGCCAGGAAATACGCTTGCGAAGAAGGGAGGTGGGAGTACGAGACGCCGCTGCCAGATTGGGCTCTTCCGCCGCCAGGGATGGCTGGACCGACAGAGGTATCGGAGGAGACGGACCCATTGCATATAGTAAAAGGTCTAGAAATGCTAGAAATCAGCAGCGATGCTAGCGGAAAGAAGGAAGTGCTTGAGCATTCTGACGTAGAAACGGGCAAGCTACTTTGGATGCATACTGGATAATTTGAGAAATGCCAACGGCATTATGCGAGTGTCCAAGATGCAAAATGAGAGGGTTTAGTAAAGACGCAGTCATAATGATGGCGCGAGCGCGGCCCCCTCACAAGCGACATTGCATTTGGAATTTTGGATGACTCCTACATGCAACCTGCTGCTAGCCTCCTACTCTAGGCAGTAGACCGCGAATCCTTCCCTTCCACCAAACTGCCGAGAGAACATCATCACCACAAGTAACACCAAACTGCCAGAAATTTTCCTTTTCATCATATTTGATGCGTTAAGTTGCTTGGTTTTTTTTTTCCATCAAGATCTCCTACTCGCTCATCTCAGAAGCCGGAGTAGCTATGGATGCTCTCATCGAGGCCGTCGAAACCACTCCAATAATCGATCATCATGCGCATAATCTGCTGCTGGCTTCTGCCATTGACGATCATGACTTCATGGCCGCCACCAGCGAGGCGACTGGTCCCGCTCTCAGGTTTGCGTCTTCTACTCTTTCGCATCTTCGTGCGCTTAAACAGCTTTCTGAGATCCTTGAATGTGAACCGATCTGGGAGGCCGTTGAGAACGCACTCAAGGTGAAGAGAAAAGAAGGCGATAACGCCTGGGCTCGAAAGTGCTTCCTGGGCATTGAGACGGTACTCATTGATGATGGCTTGGACCCGTCAAGCGTCTATCCGTACGACTGGCACGACCGACTGACGCGATCCAAATGCAAAAGGATCGTTAGAATTGAGAAGGTTGCAGAGGACATAATGGCCAATCAGCTCGAACAATGTCGTAGACTGGCCCCCCAGAAACGTGACAATATCCATGCCCATTTCATCAGCCGCTTTACTGCTGCTATCGAGGAAGCGGTTTCTGACCCCGAGGTTGCTGGCTTCAAATCTGTTATTTGCTACAGAGTAGGTCTCAAAATCCCAGCATTCGACGGCGATGCGAGTGTTGTCCCCCTCTCAATCGACGACCTTGAAAGACTCTCGCGCCGATTTGAAGACGAGCGGCTGAGTCCTTACCTTGTTCATGTGACCGCGAAAGTAGTAGAGCGCAGCGGATCAAAGAAACCTATTCAATTTCACACCGGAGTACGTATGTAAACCCGTGGTAGACATGATAGGATCGGTATTAATGCTCCATGTCTTAGCTCGGAGACAATGAGTATGAGCTCTTACGACCATTTTGCAGGGAGTGTCTCCTTTATTAATTGCTTGGTAGCATCGATCTTGGAATGTCTAATCCAAGTCACCTCCAAGCCTTCATCGAGAGTTACCCGGAACTTCGCATAGTTCTTCTCCATGCTTCTTATCCATTCACTAGAGAGGCAGGATACCTCGCAAGTGTTTATAACAATTGCTGGCTTGATATCGGAGAAGTCTTTCCCATGGTCAGTCAGTACGGGCAAGAGAAGGTCATCGAACAGGCTTTGGAACTATGTCCGTCCGAAAAACTGACATGGAGCACTGGTCAGTATCCCTAACACTTTGGTTTCTTTTCAATAGAGAAGCTGATGATTGACATTTTTTGCCGCGAAGACGGTCACTGGTTTCCGGAAACATATCTCTTGGCCGTCATACAGATCCGAGAAGGACTGCGAAAAGTCTTGAGTACGTACATCGGGCGAGGGTCCCTAACAACTACAGAGGCAGTCAAGGTTGTGCACGACCTGTTATTCAATACAGCGAATCAGCTGTACGATTTGAAGCTCCCTATGGTACCGGTCCGTTCCACTGTTCTTTCGAATACAACCCCATCAAAGGCCTCATGGACTAATAATTTTGCCGAACTCCAACGTTTCCTAGAGCAAGAGCCATCCGTCCAATTTTTGCGTCTTCAGTGGTTAGATTACACAAACACTCTTCGTTTAAGGATACTACCAATCAAGCAAGCACTCCGGATGTTCAGCGAGGGCCGATTTATTGGCATCGTTGAGGCAGTTCTTGGCCTTCTGCAATCGGATAATATCTGCCCTGGCTTTTCATCAACGGACGAGTACACCATGTACCCTCAATTTGCCGGTACGTCCGCTCTTGGCCACTTTAGACCGATCTGCTACTTTTCGGTGACGAAGTGCTGATATCGACAAAATCAACAGGCCTGCGCTTAGGTAGCCGCAAAGGATACGCAACCGTACAGTGCGAATTTCGGAGAGAGAATGGAGAGGAACTGCCGTTCTGCCCCAGGACATCGCTTCGTAAACAAGTTGAGAAAGCAGGGGCTCATGGTGTGGAATTCCTGGTTGGATTTGAAATCGAAGTCGTTTTTATGAGCAAAGAGATCAAAGATGGTGAATTCAAATATGGCAGCATCCCAATAGATGAGGGTCACGCTTGGTCTACCGCTCGGGCACTCCACTCGGACGATCTTATGGGCGTTATAGAGACCATATTCGAGCACTTGGAGCGTGCCGGCCTAATCCTCGAGCAGTTTCACCCGGAGAGCAGTGCCGGCCAATTCGAATTCATTTTGGGTCCATTGTCTCCCGTCCTCGCTGTGGATGCACTTGTGGCTGCGAAGGAGATCATTCAATCGGCCACTGCAAACGCTGGCATGCGAGCAACCTTGTTCCCCAAGCCTCATCCCCAAAGCATCGGCACTGGAGCACACATTCATTTCTCTTTGACGCCTGCTCACCACTGGGAGGTATTCTATGCAGGAGTTTTGAAGCACATGAAGGCCATTGCAGCTTTTTCGTACTCGAACGACGCCAGCTACGAACGGGTGGCGGACGGCGTATGGGCGGGCAGTACCTGGATTACATGGTAAGATCGCTCACGTAACCAACTCTCTTCCCCCCTCCTTCGACATACTAGGCATGTGCTTTGACCTTTTCCCATTGCACTGTCTCTACCGTGAGGCCTGGTGGCGCTGATGTTAGGAGATAGGGGTACACAGAATCGTGAAACGCCACTGAGAAGGATTGAAGGTTCCCATTTCGAGATTAGATGTGTAGATGGCCTGTCAAACACATACCTGGTCCTGGCAGCGATCATTGGAGCAGGACTGCAGGGTATCTTAGATAAAGAGCCCTTGGAAATGAAAGATTGCCCGAGTGACCCCTCAACATTGACAGCCGAGGCAAGAGAGGAGCTTGGAATCACCAAACAGTTTCCGAAAAGCATAGGTGAAGCGCTGAGCTCTCTAGAGGCGGACGAGCAGCTTCGACACGTTCTTGGCAAGTCAGCCGTGGATATCTATGTAATGGTGAAACGAGCAGAGAGCGAGATGCTACAGAAGATGGAACCGGTGAAGAGGCGAAATTGGCTCATCGAGAGGTATTGATACTGTTGTTTGCATGCATGGTGCAAGATCGCTACCGTGGCCTTTAGCAAGGCTTCACACCGGCAACACGATCAATACAGTCAGGCGGTATCATTTTACACTTAGAATGTCAAATCCTCGAAGTAGATGGATAATCAACCAGTCCATACCTGATTCCGATGTATTGGCGTTAAGTTGATGAGAAGCCGCTACTTGCCGTAAATGACGTCCCGGAGAATGACGTTGCAAATACTTATTCACCTAAATGTAGGGAGGATCTGGCTGTTCTTTCTGCAAGCCAAGTCTGTGACCTGACTGCAACTCGCCTTACCGCCTGAGCGAAAAATCATGGTTAACATGGCAAACGTTCCCCAAATCAACAAGGTGAGTGAGCGGGCTTCGTAAAGCACAACTGGACACTTGCGGGTTGTGAGCTAAGATGTTTGGTCTACGATCAGCTCGCCATGATTGGCTGTGGGAGCATGGGTGGAGGCATGGCGCTCTTGTTCGCAGAGCACGGAATTACTGTCTTACTCAACGATCCGGGCGAATCTACGGTTGATAGCCTGTTGGAGACTGCCGAGAAGGATGGTATCCGAAACAAGCTGGAGAAACACTTAGATTACGAAGGTCTATGTAAAAATCTAGACTCCCCAAAGGTCTTCGTCTTCTCTTTACCGCACGGTACCGTTGGCGATTCTGTTGTGGAGGGACTACATCCCTACCTCGAAAAGGGTGACTTGATCATTGATGCTTCTAACGAGAATTGGCAAAATACGCAACGTCGCCAAGGAAAACTCATCACTCAAGGCGTCCATTATGTGGTGAGACTTTGGCTCCTTCACAACAAAGACGGCTGCAGCTAAATTTTACAAAGGGAATGGGTGTCTCCGGAGGATACCAAGCCGCTCGCCGTGGCCCCTCAATGTGTCCGGGAGGTGATGACCGGTAAGATATCTTCCCTTCCTGTTCTAGACTGCGTCCCGATCATGCCGCTCATTTCTCTATCCATAAACGTCCAATTATCAAGGCTTTACGTACAGACACGAATGGCTGACTCCGGAATGAGCCAGTGCTTTGGACATGGTTCTGCCTCTCCTCCGGAAGGTGGCCGCCCGTGACGCGCGTGGAAACCCTTGTGTAGGCAGATGTGGAATGGGAGGCTCAGGGTCATTCTCTCTCGCATCGTTCCTGTCTCTCCTCCATTGACCTTTCTGCAGCCATTATGTAAAGATGATTCACAATGGCATTGAGCACGGTAAGGCTCATGCCATGAGGAGCAACAGTAGGGGTTGAAAAAGCTAATGGGCGAAATAGGAATGATGAGTGCGCAAGCAGAAGCTTGGCAAATGATGAACTTAGGTCTGGGTATGACGTACGGTAAGGATCTGCGGCCAGCACGATTCTTGATAGAGCTGACACTTTGCACAGATGAGATTGGGGATGTGTTCGCCAAGTGGAACGCTGACGGCGAGTTGGTACGCAAGCTGTTGTTGTTGCCAGACTTTCCTTGTAGAGCTGACTTGGTTTGCAGAGAGGCACATTCTTAATAGACATTGGGGCTCAGATCAACAAGCAGAAAGACGACAAGGGCAAGCACGTCCTTTCTATAGTGGAAGACAAAGTTGTTCAGGACATCGATGGCACAGAGGGAACAGGGGTAAGTTCAGGACCTTTGGTGGAGGCCTCCTTGGAGACTAAACCAGAGGTATAGGTTTGGTCCTCGGAAGAGGCCATCAGACTGCATGTACCGGCCCCCACTCTCTCAGATGCTCATTATGTCCGCGTAGCCTCTGCTTTCCGAAAGGAGCGAAAGAAGATCAAGGCTACCTTTGGTGGTCACTTTCCGTTGGAAAAGTGGACAGGGTCTGAAGCAGAAAAGCCTGGGTTCCTCGAAGACCTTCGCAAAGCAGTCTACACAGTATTCCTTGCAGCGTTCGTACAGGGTATCAACGTTATCGATTTAGCGGACGAAGAAAACAAATGGAGCATCAACTTCTCCGAGGTCATTCAGATTTGGAGAAATGGCTGCATCATTAAAGCCGACGTAAGCTGGACGGGATCCTCGTGGGGACAGTAGCTGATGCTGGGCCGTAGTACATTGCCGATTTGCTCGAGGATATATTCAAGGATGGCAAGGACATGGACCGAGATCTTCTCCACAACGAAAGTATAGCAAAGGAGCTATCGACTAATTTTCCAGCTCTGAAGCGAGTCGTGGCGATGGGGGTTCAGACCAATGCCATTATGCCGAGCTTGAGCGCTTCACTGGAGTATCTGAAATACTCGGTCAATACCATCTTGCCCACCCAATTCTATGAAGCGCAGCTAGACTTTTTCGGCAAGCACATGTTCGATTTGAAGTCGGAGCCGGCGGGAGAGCCGGAAACGGGGCATCATCACTACGAGTGGAAGCCGGCGTAGCTCATGCATTTCTTATAGGATGCTGCTGTGTTGGAAGGGGAAGGGGTTTTATCGGAAGGAAGGAAATGGTTTTAGGGGGGACATTCCAGAATTGAGTTGTACTTACATAAAGAATGGTCATTATGCGCAGAGGCTTGACTGTCTGATCACTTAGCGGGTTGTTGGAGCGCAAGACGGTCGTAGACAACCAAAGTAAATCCGTAGCAAAGTGAATAGCGAACAAGGATGAAAATACCTGTTTGTCCATTCCGATTTTCGAGCTTTGCGTTCAGCCCAACGTGCGGACAAGACTTGGGTCTTTCATTTATGTAATGCAGGGCAAAGAGGTGAAAGACTTTGCCTTATTTCTTTTGATGCCTACTTACACCTAAAGATTAGGTGTAAGCTCGGCTTAAAGTGGATTGGGTTGAAGACGATTCGGAGGCAACCCTCCTTTCTTGGATTTTCTTTTTCCTCTTTTCTTCTATTTTTCCCTGTATTCTTCTCCGTGGGACTGGGAACAACGGAGGTCTTCCCGCTCCTTCCTATTTGGTGATTTGGCTCAGGACTGATGGGAACCCGAAACTTGAAATAAAAGCCGAGGCAAGATCGCGTTAGTTGTTAATTAAATTTGACGCGGTGCCTGAAAATAATAAGGTAATATGAAAACCATTACTTGTAAAGGATAATGAATGAAGTACGAAGTGTACGAAGTAAGTCTTCCAAATCTTTCCTTTCTAGCCCTCTAATTCTGAGGGAGTTGGGAAAAAAACACATGGCGCTGATTGGTTGGCCCGCTCTCCACGTTTGGGCTCGTGTGCTCTTTTTCTTATCTTTGGAAGCTTATGCAGCCTATCTTACTGTAAGGTAGGTAGATACTCACGGTACTTTACCTGTGTACCTCATCCTTTAATCAATCATAATCGAGGCATTAAATAGAACCCAATACATAATCAATACTTAATGATCAAATAATAATAATAATAATAATAATGCACACAAGTCGGCCATTACTTCGTTACCACCTCTACGCACGGACGCCTCACTCATCATTGTTCGCTTGTCGCCGCTATGCCGCTCTTCCTGCTCGCCCTTTTCTCTCTCTGCGCCTCTATCTGCCCTCTTCCTTATCTTTTCCACATTCTCCTATTGAACCAGGCTTACTGAAACGTCACTCAGCTATCCGCCACCTCCGTTGGACCTGTGACCTAGCGCACAGATGAACCTCCGCTCGGGACACTCTGACACTTTTCTTCCTCCCCCGAATCCTTTCTGTTCTTGGCGTACCACCTAGAATATAAGGCTTCCCACGAGTCGCCTTCCTCTAACGCCTAACGTTGAGCGAAACACCTTACCGTGCCTTGAATCATGATGGTCCCACGGGCATACCTCTACAACTCGCCTCCCTCTGATACCTCTACAAAATACAACCATGAGCCAAGATCGCTTGTATCGGGAGTAGAGCGTGTCTCGAGAAAAGACAGGGCTGCAAAATCATCCATGCCACCAAAAATGCTCACCCCCGCGTCAACCACCAAACCGGTAGTAATCCCCACCAAGACTAGGAACGGGAATCCAAGGAGAAGCAGGGAATCCAAGTCCAGAGACCGAACGCGGAAAGACGTTAGCAGCCTACACGACTCGTCCTCGACACCTTCTTCTGTCGCAGCCTTACTTGCCATGACCTCCTTGCCCGAGTCAAAGTACCATCGTCGCTCGGAAACCGGGCGCAAAGGATCGATTCCTGTAGCGAGCGGGAAGCAGGATACGAGGCGTAGAGAGATTCCGAGGCGCACACTTTCATCATCTAGCCCTCAGTCCTGGGACATATTGCTAAGCCCGCCAGAAGAAGCGGAGCCGGAGGGCTGCAGCTTCGAGAGCGACACGACTCTCGGTCCGCTTTCGTCGATTCGTTCCATGTCTAGTGACTCGATGCCATCTCTGGGAACGGATACCGAGTCGCTCAATTCGGTCGGTGACCCGGCAACTCCAGATCCAGCAATCGGCAGCCGCGGTGGAATTGATAGACGTCAGAAGAATATCTCTGCATCCAAGGGAGAGGATTGCGTTTTAGATCATCCGCTACTACATGAAACGGCTCCGACGGACCTGGAGGAAAATGCCCGTGAATGCTGTGTAGACGCACTGGCCCAAGTGCGTACACATGCCACGACGAGCAGATCGTCGTTCAAGTCCAACCTGACAGCGTCGTTCCGGAAAATACGGACTGCCGCCCAATCCTTCTCCACTTTTGCTACGCCTGCCGTCCCGCCAGATGACTATCTATCTCGATCGCTACGATCCATCTCCCCACAATTCACCGACGAGAGATGGCCTATACCGTGTCATGACACCCCTGACCCTGCCTTACGACGATACCTGAATCCAATCGCAATATCGCCGTCAGATTTTCATCACCTCCTCGAGACAGAGAGCTCATTACCATCACAAGCGGATTGCAAAACATCTGTACAGTTACAAACCTACCGCCGGAGGAAAGGTGGTTCTGAAAAGGCCTCGTCGCCTCCTATATTCACCTCCAAGCAGCAAGCGCTCGATGCGGCAGATGGCGTCCCGCATGTGTCACTTCCCCGTCAGCGAGAGCCTCGCGAAAATAGTGATTTCCTCCGCGTCATTGTTCTCGAGATGAACATGCGAAAGGTGGGCAAATTGAGCGATGCTAGTCCGGGCAGGGCAAAGTTATGGTTGCCGGCCCGGCAGACTGAGAAGACCGCATTGGAAGTAGAGGGTGCAAGAGGTGAGAGGAAGGGGATACCACAACGCTGGACGGGTGTCAAGGCGTAACCCTAGTTATCTTTGAATTCTTTGGAATTTCTTTGATAGCGTTTGAGCGATATAGATACCTAACACCATAGAGTATATTCAACAACTTACTTTTCATCATCCTCACATCCATGTTTCGTGCTTCCAAAGATGCTAACAATACTTGTCCGATCGCGTGACCTTCAACATTTACTACCTATCTAGTAGGCAAATATGACGTGGAGCGTAGGATCGATGCAAGATCATGCAAGGGACGACAAGTGGTCGGGGTACTCCGAAGAGGCTTACCACCTTCCTGATATGGAAAGCGCTCATGCAGCGTACTCAAGTCGAGCATAATGACCAGAGCAGGGCAGGCCATATTCATTCCTTCAGGTTTCTGGTGGCTACGAGACTAGGAGGTCTGCTAAAGTCATTGCGACTATCTCCTACCACAGGTTTGATTCGTCCTAGCAGCATGCTTTGGGGATATCTTACGGCTCACGCAAACTCATTACTGCTTTACAGCTCTCCTGACGTCCAGCGTCGGTACTCGATCATGCAAGTCACTCGATCAATCCCAGTCACGTCTATCCAAGCGTCTTTCCAAGAACCTTCTTTACGGATACTCGGGTGAGCCCGATCGTTACGGGGTAGAGTGATTTATCTTGAGAGTGTGGAGGCTAAGGGGGGCTTACGTTGGTGCGCACCCTACCGAGACAGTCAATAATCCATCGCCTCATGAGATCAAAGGACAGAAGTCAGTTGCCAAACGTAGACCTACGTTCTTCGTCTAGCAGCGTCCGTTCTTGCCAGCTTTGCTCGATCCAATCAATCGTTACAAGGCGCGGGAGGCGCTGAAACCTGTATCCACGTCAGTAGACATGCACACAAGAGAAACTCGGCTTCGTGAGCTTTACTCGGATAATCTGTGTCTCAAAGCTTTTGTGGTGCTTCTGTCCTCTCCTACGAGTACATGCGTGACGCCTTCCTTCAGATCATTCGTGAGACGCGCTCCAGCAAATCTAGCAGTATCGTAGGCTTGCTTGGTCCTGAAGTCCAGATCACTGTCCGTCAAGGAACCGTTATTGGCAAGCTGCCGATTAGTGTAAAAGAGTAAACCTTCAAACATCCAGCCTGGAAGCTCCCGTGGATCGTTTCCGTGCTCCTCAAGCTCCCTTTTGAGATCTTTGACACTGAAGCTGTGTTCGAACTTAGCAGGCATGGAGTTGACAATCTGATTACAGATGAGTTTTCAAGAAGTCTTTGAGGGGCTGAGAACTTCCGCACCTCTTTGAGTTCGTCTACAGTAATATCCCTGGCAAAGCTATCACCGTATTCATCTACAGCACCTCCAATCCTAGATTCTGATTCGGTGGCGGTAAAGAACATATGCCTGTCTCGGTTCAGTAGTATCCTTCGTCGAAAAGGATGTGATATCCTGCCTTGGCTCTAACGGTAGTAGCAAGGATGGCCTTCCTTGGTCCACTTCGCTCTGCCGGATATTGTCGAAAAGCCAAGATGATCTGATGATATCTACATTGCGGCGCTTGCACAAAGACGCAACATGGACGGTTCCTCGTGTGCCATTAGCACCTCTGAGCATTCTATGGTCCAGGAAAACCTACTCAAGTCGCCTATACAGACTGTGCCGGGTCTTGAATCATTCTGGACGATCTTGCCACCGTTGGACTTGACCAGATGCTCTAACTCCGCTTTGGACATTTTCTCTGGTTTCTGAGACCCTGTCATTATATCTGCTGTTCCTTAGCTTGACATCTTCCAAGGGTTTTACTAAACGGACATAAATTTAGACCTTCGAATACGGTGGTCGCTTTCCCACCAAATGGCACATCGGGGAGGACCTCAGCACCTGCTACCGTGAGAGGCTTTTTCCTTAGTACCCGCTGCCTCTTCCTCCTGCCATCGTCAATCTTGAACTGCTTTTGTCTTCCCTCTTTCTCCGCATTCCCTTTAAGAGTGATGAAGTCTGATATTGAGAGCGCGGTCTGCCAGGTACGATCAGTCCGAAGCTTCTTGAACCTAGGGAAGCGTAAAGTGAGTCCCATCTTGAACTGATCGGTCACAGCGACAGACGCAGCTTTAACCTCAACTACAACCGAATCGCTAGGTAAGATCCACTCATCTGGCCGTTCGAACTGCAGCTGATCCCCGCCCAGTGCAATATATTCCGTGGGCGGGTGCCTGGAATCCCACTTCCTCCATTTTCCGTCAGTCCGATGCCGTAATTCCGCGTAATCAGCTGCAGTGAAGCCTCCTCCAACCTTGAAGAACGAATAGAACTTCATTGGGTTGGCTCCTTGACTCATTTGATTTTGGTCAACCCGTAGACCGCACATAAAGGATGATAGCTTACCGCCACGATGACCAGAACCATAATAGCCACCAATAATGAGGCAGTCGAGGTTTTCACCAAATTCTGTCATATATTCAGGTTTGACCTTCATCCAATCGTCATTACGCTCGTTCAGGCGATATGAGGAACGAGGATTTTTGAGCACTAAGCCCTCAGATGCCTCCGCTACAACTCTACGCAAAAGAGGGTCGATTGCTGTAGCGCTTTCGGCCTCTTCATATGTATGGATCTCCATTCTCCGAGCGACGCCTCTGACTGTCGCTTCCAGTGCTCTTCTACGATCGCGTAGAGTGTAATTTGTTATTGCTTGGCCGTTCAGGTACAGTATGTCGAAGACTTTGTACAGCGGTCGAATACTCTTCGTCGCAAACTCGTTCTGTTGTTGAGCGATTGCCGCTGTCTTTAGTGTCCTACAAATGGTTTGCAGTAAGCATTGCTTCGTTCTGGAAATGCAAAGGGAAAAGGAGGGGCTATTAGAGCCTTGTGTTCCCAAAATACGCTTGGAGACTTAATTCTTGGTACCAATTTTGAAAGAATCGCTCTGAACTGTACATACCCAAAAGGTACCATTGCGTCTTGCTCGGGGTCCCATGTAATCATCTCACCATCAAGTATAATGTTCTTTACTCCCTCATTAAATGCCTCTTTGAGGTGCCGAGTCAGCGCCGAATTCGTATCCTCAAACCCTTTGCCATAGAGGTAGGTATATTCCTTGGCTTTCCGTGACCAGAAGCCAAATTTTTTACCTCCGGGTATCTCGTCGTCGCTGATCATATGAAGTTGCATTCTCTCTCCGTCAAGCTAGCGAGGACTTTGGCATCAGCGCTGCCTGTTCGATGCGGTCTCCCGGATTCCCAAAACGATTTTATAAAGCAGATGAATCTGAAATAGGAGGCAAGGCTTTAAACCATGGTCTAAGAAGAGAATATGTGGATTGCGAAAAAAACGTACCTTCTCCTCGATCCAGAAGACAGCATCATCTTCCGTCGGCTTCATCCTCTCAACCATTTTCTGAAAAGAATTCATCTGAAATTGAGCCAACTGTGGCTGAAAACACTGCATCAACATGACTCCTCGCTCTTCTCCCTCTAAGCGTAGCGAAGGATCGTACAGCTCCCAGCAGACGCGGCGGAGATTAGACGATACGTTGAAGAGACTATCGGCGTCGGGATGCCAAATATTGAAAAAGGTCTTTTCTGTAGCCCCTACCTTCATCTGACGGAGAATGATCCGAATTAACCACATCATTTCCTCGGCGTTCATCCTCTTGTAGAACTCAGCAAAGATCGACTCTTGAGCATCTTCTTTCTGAGCCGCAGAGAGTTTATCAAGCAGGTCGTTGACCTCGCCAATTGTCATGTTTCCCACCTCAGTGAGAATTGGTCTCTTAGAGATGGCTTCGTAGCAACGACCCGCGAAATCTCCGGCCATTCTAGTCCTACTGACTGAATTTTGGCCAGGTTGTTTCCAATTGAGTAGACTGTACGCATCCTCGGCATCTTTGTTGAGTCTCATAATCCTGATTAGTAGCTTTGCTATAGTCTTCTCTTTAAGACCATACATAGCTCGTTCCCGGTCCTTCTCTGGGATGATAAGGCGAAAAGCTGGGTAAATGTCATTGCCTACTTCTTCCCTCCATCTCGAAATGAAACGCTCGATGATGTTCTGGCGAATCTCATGCGGGTTTTGGCCAGCAGGTCCATGGGGACCGAGTTTCTTTCTTGCCATGAGTGGACCAGTAGGCTTCTTCTTGTTCGCATTTAGTGGATTGAAGAGAGCTAAGAAAAGTGTGTGAAACGGAAGAGTTTTGGAGTGATTTCGCGGTCGATTTGGGAATTTCTCGTCCAACTCCTCGTCTCTAAGGATCTGGCCAGACATTGGATCATCGCCGGCACTCCCAGCATCAAGCATCTGTGAGTCTGACATGTCTGCAACTCTCGCCTCGGGTTCTCACATGCGTACCCTATCAGACAAGGGCAGATATTGTTCGCAGATGATGCTGAGGAAGGTGATGAGTCTCATTTAAGATGCATTGTTAATAACACCGAAGATGTTGTACACTAACGCGATCTCACGTGACGCGCTAAGCCCTGTCTGAACCTGAACGAACCCCTTTCACGGGGCTCCATCGACTGCTCCCGAATTGTGAGGCGAAACAGCAACCATACGTTTCTCTACAATTACTTCTAAGTTGGCAATATGCAATGAAGGGCATTATAAAATTTGGGTGGCAAAAACGGAAATCTACTTATCTACCGACGGGTGATCTAAACGTCGTCACGTCTCGTTGCCCCCCCCTCCCTCGCCCGTTGGACATGTACAATGCGGCATTCGAGAAGGTTTCGGAATCTTGGACAGCGTCGGCTAGTTGTACTGAAGTCGTTTGTCAAGCCATCTTGCTCAAGCTTTATCGTCCCCTTCGCCGTCATGTGCTGCTCCATTCGGGAAATTAAATCCCTCCAACTCCGGTTATCTCATAAACCAAATTGTCGTCTTGGCAAGATTTTCTTTGTCTCTTCGCTTTCGCCTATTTATTCTCTTCTCTTCAACACACAAATTGCTTTGTCTTCGTCGTTGCAATCCTTGGCCAGCTCTCCACCATCATTTCACACTGAATCGGCTCGCAACACTATTACGCGCACCCTTAATGCTTGGAATCAGCCCCCACTTGGGATGGCTGGCGTACGTTTCTTGCCTTGTACTCGCTGCAGGACCAAGCGTCGCTGGCGACTCGGTGACTTACCCATGTCCAGGAACAACACTTCGTTCTCCAGTCTTACGGCTAGACGAGGCCAGTATTGAAGATCTCAATACTCTTCAAGCCACCCATTTGGTGAGAAGCGTAGATCTCGTGCATGCATGTTCTTTGTCTCTATCTACGTATCATTCAAGACTAAGTGTTGAAGGCATACATTCAACGTATTCGTGAAGTCAATCCACTGCTTCATGCCGTGAGTGAGGTTAATCCAGATGCTTTCCTCATCGCGCAGAGTCTGGACAACGAGCGGGCTGCTGGCCGCATACGAGGGTAGAAAGACCTTTTTCGAGACATTGCTGCAGCTCAGGGCTAACGAAAGCAGGCCTTTGCATGGTATCCCAATACTCGTCAAGGTTACAGCGTTCCTCTTGATGTTCTGAAAGTACGTACTTATTTGTCCAGGATAATATTGCCACTCTAGATTCGATGAACAACACAGGTAATACATCAGGCCCCGTTCTTGACAAAAAGCTTACAGAAAAAGCTGGTTCGTTTGCGCTGCTTGGAGCGACTGTCTCCCATGAATCAACAGTAGTCACGAGCCTGAGGAAAGCAGGAGCAGTCGTGTTAGGCAAGGCAACAATGGGAGAGTGGGCGCAGTTCAGATCGCGCAGAGCAAGCTCTTCCCATGGATGGAGCGCTTATGGTGGTCAATGTCTGGGAGCATACTATCCCCGACAAGATCCCTCTGGAAGCTCCAGTGGAAGTGCTGTGGCGGCATCATTGGGTCTCGCTTTGGGGGCGCTAGCCACAGAGACCAGTGGGAGTATCGTTTTACCAGCTGAGAAGAGTAACATTGTGGGCATCAAGCCAACCTTGGGTCTCACATCACGAAGCATGGTCATTCCCATAAGTATCCGGCAAGATTCCGTTGGACCTGTAGCACGGACTGTGAAGGATGCTGCCATCTTGCTGAGCGCAATGACTGGGAAAGACATAAATGATAATTGGACCTCTATCCAACCTTTTGACCATGTTCCTGACTATGTCAAAGCCTGCAATTCCTCGGCCTTTAAGGGCGCTCGCGTTGGTGTTCCCCGCAATGGTATCAATTACTTCCTTGACGACAACACGAAGCCAATCATGGCTGCGTTCGATGCAGCGCTCGATCTCATTCGAGACTCCGGAGCAAAGGTCATCGACAAAGCCGATTTCGCTTTGTTCGATGTCCCTACGTTTACCCGCAATAGCAATATTGTCATGGGCACCGACTTTGTTGCTGGACTCTCGGCATACTCGGACACGCTGAAGTTGAACCCCAACAATGTAAAAACCTTGGCTGATCTCCAAAGATTTACCCAGGACGACCCTCGCGAGGAGTATCCTGATCGCGATGTATGTGTAACTCGCCGCCTCTGCAGACTAAGACTAACATTGAGCAGACTCATGTTTGGGACTCCGAATTTGACGGTAATATCACTAACGAGTCTAAAGAATCTTACGATGCCTATCAAGCCAATCTGCGTATGGCTGAGGAGCAGGGTATAACCGGAGTTCTCGATCGGTATAGCCTCGACGCATTGGTAATGCCAACATTTGCCTCCTTCCACCTCCCTTCGATTGGGGGTCTTCCCATCGTTACGGTACCGTTGGGTTTTTATCCCCACGACACAGCAATTACTATGAACCTCAAGGGCACTCTGGTCGACGTTGCTCCTAATGTTCCATTTGGGATTGCATTTGTAGGCCGTCAGTGGAGCGAAGAGACCTTGATCTCGCTAGCCTACGCATTCGAGCAACGAACTATGATCAGGAAGATGAGAAAACCCTATATCATTCCCACATTTGAGCTCGGTGATAACCCGACACCGCTGCGATCAACAGCCTCAAAGCACACCTTGATGTCGTCGGAGGCTGAGCAAGCTATCGTCAAACGTGGCATGGGTAATCCCTTCTCCATGCGAAGCTGGTCTTGGTCTCTGCTTGCTCGGGCCGACAGCTCAATGTAATGTACTCATGACTGTCACGGTGAGCATCATGGAAATGGATGATGCTTTTAGGTTTGGGCTTGTGTGATGTTGACTTTCTTCTGGAGCATTGTTCACCAAGTTAGTATTAGTAGATGCAATAGAGTTGTCTGCAATAATTAAAGCAGGCACGGCACCCTCGGCAAGGAATTGAACTGTAATATGTAAGCCTGTAATCTAGCGATACCACAAAGTCAAAAAGACCACGCAGATGAGCTCAGGATATCACAGAATCGCACGTATTACCGAGAATTAGCCGAACACAGCTCTACTGCCAGACATGGCTCCGCGAATCATTGTTGCAGGATGCCAGAAACACCGGGGCAGCATTTCAGAGTGCGGTAGCCAAAGCCCGGACTTTGTGACAATGTTGTTGATGCGTGGAGGTATCCACGATCGTCCGTAACTTCCATGGTTCATGACCTCTCGCGCCTTCAGCGATCACCCCCTCTCGACACGAATTCAGGTGATGGCAGACAACAGTCGACCGCTTTTCGAGGGGCTTCTCATGCTCTGTCCCTAGCTGTTCCAGCAGAAAATCTACCAAAGGCCTCCGTCGGCACCAATGGAGCTCTCGTGGCAGCTACGTCCGCTGGTATGGGTATACGACGGCAGGCAGTCCATCTTGCCGAGGAAGCTACAGCAAACGGTCGAAAAGAAGGAAGACATCCTACGAGGACGCCTGGTCGGTCTGGTCTCTCGAAGAAAGATGGAAGTCCACCCGAGCAGTCACCATCTTACGCTGCCACTTTGCATGCCACCTCTAAGTCCACGCCTGCGAGCATGCAAAAGTCTATCGATTTGACATCAAATTCGCAGCAGCCATTTCCTTTACAGACTTTGATGAAAAACGGGGCCAAAGCAGTACCTCGCTCGACGGATGAGGCTGTTGTGGGAGCTACAAGCTCCCTTGTGAGTCTTTTCGAATCCAAGCACAACGCCAAAAAGGATGTTCCGACTACGCATTCAGTTTGTTACGTGGCCAAGCCAGCATCAGCAATTGCAAGCCCAACACCAATCAAGCCACCGAAATGGCCAGCATTATCCACTACTGATTCACTTAGCAAATATCCATTTGGCATTGATTCAGGAAAGGGTCTCACGGCGTCAGACCCTTCAAGCATCATAGAGACCGGTGCTGCAGCTGCGGCTGCAAAATCAATTGGTCCGACTCAGGAACGTACACCAAGATCAAGTGAATCAGCGCATTGCACTCTTACACCACGCACTGTGCCCGTGCCCCTCGCTCAACGCCGATCTGGGGCTCGGGCGCCATTGAAAGCATCACTAGAAAACGGCAAGAATATATCCCGGATCTCGCTTGGAAGTGCCCCGTTAGCAGTACCCCAGGCAAAGCTTACTGAGCCGGGTAGTGCTTCACAGACACTGCAGTCAGATCCAGCGTTTCTGTCTGCAAAGCCATCTTCCGCTCTACCTTCGCGTCCTCTTCTACCAGGTGGATCCATAGGAAGCTTTGAGATGAAGGTTAGTACACTAGCTGACACTATTGTCGCCGCTTCGCTGGCTTCATCCCGTGCTCCTTCTCCAACGAAAACGCCACCACCACCACCTCGTCGTCACAGGTCACATTCTCTGTTCCGTATTCACCACAGCCAGGGACAAATGTCTCGAACCCCAAGTCCAGCAAAGGCTATGAGGCAGACGATGCGAGAACCATTACCGTCAGATGTCGACATCGAATACAACAAGAGAAGCATCTCCATGAGGAAGCATCCACACAAACATCATGAAGGCGATCGAAAAAGATACAGGGCTACCGTGACAGAGAGAGAGAGGCGAAGGTACGACGGTGTGTGGGCTGCTAACCAGGGTCTTTGGATGGACGCAAGTTCGTCGGATAATGTCCTCAATCTTGTGGTCCGCGACATCTGGAGTCGCAGCCGCCTCCCTGACGATGTTCTTGGGGATATTTGGGACTTGGTCAACATTCACGGTGGTGATCGGCTCAATAGAAGTGAATTTATTGTAGGAATGTGGCTAATCGATCAGCGATTGAAGGGTCGAAAGCTACCGTTTGTGGTCTCGGAGTCCTTATGGAATAGCGTACGGCTTTTGCATGGCGTCAAGGCAAGTTTGCATGGACATTGAGTGCGGATTTCATCTGCGCGAGGATTCGCAGGATAACCCATAGACCCGGATAGTGTCCTCGAGCAAATTTAGCATCTCGCGAGTCAAGGTTCTGAGACGACAGAATGGCTCAAAAGCAGATGTCATCTATGCAGTACACATCAAAGACGTCCTGCCTCGGACCAACAAGCGATACTGGTATCCTTCGGCGAAGCCTTGATCATCAGGCAGAGATGTCCACTCGAGTTGACCGTGTGGAGCCTTTCCTGTGAGCCGTCCTCATAGTCATAAAGTACCCGATACCCCTTGAATGGACACCCAAACGTGCTTTCCATAGGGTCTCCCTTGCCGTCACTTATTCGGCATATGGATACATAAAATTCTGCGTGGACGTTATATACATCAACAAGAGCAAATTGTATCTGTATGCGCTTACCTGCATTGGACCATCATCAGCTGAAACACGCTTTTTTGAACTAGAAAGCACTTCTTCAAGGTTCAAATCCTAAATCCCGTTTTGCCAAGCTGAACGTTCATAATGATGTGCATGTTACCTGACTAACAGTGGCCATGAAGTTTTGACATTTAAACAATCCACCACACAGATAAAGAGAGGAAAGTAAAATACACTGGAATAATGCTTCGGGCCTTATGTTCACCGACGGATGCCTGATGAAGGTTGGCAGTCTCCTAGGCTCTTAGTGAGATCTTCCCAAATCCTCGGAATATGAGCAAGAAACAAAAATTCCGTAAGTCGTGACCTTTGATACTCAAAAGGCATCTTCATCCGTCCAAGCAGATTCGCTTCCTGTTACAAGCCTCCGTCCACTTTCTTCCACAGCTTGACCGATAATTCCGGCACCGTACAAGCTTTTGAGCCTTTTCCCAGGATCGCCTCGAGGTGGTCCGTACCCTCCTTCTGGTTCAAAGCGCTTCCCAGTTTTCGCAGCTCGCAGGTTGCCATAGCACGCGTCAGTTAGATCTACTTCGGGCTCGGAAGCATCGTCAAAAGTCTCCCAGTTCTCCGATCCAGAAGCGGCAGTCGTAGAAGTTGATGTTGTTGATATTTGTCTGCTATCCGCAATGGGCACATACTGTTGGTGACGAGTGTTGTACCGCGCTGAAGGTTGCGCGTCTCGGTAGTCTCGTGGCGTGTTTCGATCGGATTGCAGCATGGGGGTAGGGACGTAGGACATACGCTCTCGGTCATCATAAACATCCTCTGGTGTGATTTGCCGAACATTTACTGTAGTTGAAGATGCAGCACTCTCGCATCGCATGTTCTCGACCTCATAAGCAGTGGAAGGAGTGGCATTGGGAGGTACAAACAAGTCTCTCATCTTTGGAGGTGGCGCCTTAGCAGGAGGGCCCATTTTTCGCATGGTGCTGGTATCGTATGATGACTCTGTTGCAGCTACGCGACGCTCCGGCGAGTTCCCGCCATGCTGCATATTGCCCAATGGGACACGGGCTGGAATTCTAGACGGTGTTCTCCCTCCGGTGGTAGAGACTGAGCTTCCCAGAGGATTCCGTCTAAGTGTACCTGCGGGTGTTGCTGTTGTAGACCGAGAAGGTGGGTAAGCACGTATGACACTACCAGCTCGTGAAGATGATGATGCTGGGCCAGACTTCAGTGGCACTTTTTGTGTCATTGGTGCAGGGCCTGAAGGAGTTTTCGATCTTGGAGGCAAGCTCTTTGCAGCAGCTGCAGCTAACTCGTCCAAGTATCTTATTCCATGAACGAGAAAAGGCCGGCCGTAATCATCCTCCCAGCTTTCTAAAGTCTTCTTGAGTTCTACCTCAACTTTGGGCAGATCTTTTGCAATCCTCTTTCTCATCTTCTCCTCCCTCAACAATCGGGTTGGATCGCGTTTTTCCCCTTTGTTATTCTTCGCCAAAAGTCGCGAAGCGTCCTGGCTAGCAGCTGTGAGGTCGTCTCGGTCCTTGATTAATGATCGATGTTTTTCGATCAACTGCAAGGTGGGAGCGCGCTGCTCCTTTAATGCTTCAAGTCGTGAGATCTCCGCTTCATGGGCCGAAAGAAGAGCATCGCTGTAAACGTCAGAAAAGCCAGGCGCGAATTCGAGCATCTCCTCCTCGGAAAAGTAGAGACCATCCCATAACTCCTGAAGCTTGTATCGGGCATCCTCGACGAAAAGATGCAGGTTTTGTCGCTTCAACTCGTTCAGTCTATCAAGCTCTGCCTCGAATTCATTGATGGCTCTCAATCCACATCCTCGGTTTCCAGCCAGGAATCGCTTGCGGTCCGCTTCTTCCACACCAAGACGATCCCAAAGGCCTTCAATACTACTCTTCAACTCCTTCAACTTTCGCTCGCGGCCACGCTTCTCCTCAACGAGTCTATCACATTTGGCCTGCAAGCGGCGAATATCATCTTCGTGGAGTCCTAATTGCTCTGGAGTTTCTCGGTAGTGCTTCACGATCGAGCTTTCTGTCTGTGCTTGCGGCGTGCCTAACTCTGCCCAAAGGTTCACTATGTCTTCTGCCAAGGCTTTGACCGAGCCAATCCGCCGCGTGTACTCCTCGTACACGCGGGAAAATTCGTTGTCAAGTGACGTAATATATGACGGTGAAAGGTCGAAAGTTGGAGAGAGCGAAGAAATATGTGATGTAGGCGGTAGGGTGATCCGAATAAATGAGGGCTCAAGGTGGGAAGAATAGGACTCGAGCGCCTGTACGAGTTCTGCAATACCTTAGTGCTAATTCTCCTGAAATTTAATATATCTTACTCTTGACCTGCTCGAACCTCTCACGGTGGATTTTGGCAATGGTGTTGTGCTTTTCCTTTAGGCCTTGCAAGCATTCCGTAAGAGGTATAGTGACTTTCAGCTCTTCTTCTTGTAGCTTGTACGCATCATTAGGTACTTGATCTTCCAGTGACGCCTCCATCTCCTTGATAATCTTAATCGTTCGGTGAGCCTCCTCGGTAAGCTCGCTCTTCTCGCTATGGATCGTCAGCGGCATTCGACATGCCAAGATGGCGATTGAGACTTACGCTGCGACCAAGCGCAACTGATTATGTAGTGTTTCTGATAGAGCGCTGAAGAGCTGTGATTCATTTTAGCACTCAAACATGGCCCACGATATACCACGTACCTCCGACTCTCTTGATTCTCTCTCATGACTAGGGACGCCAATCTCATCAAACAAACCATGTAGTTCGCTGATGATGGTGGATATCTGCGTAGTGAGATAGTTCGAGTCCATGACTGGCCGACGACAGGGTTTTCCGACCTGAGGCTCCGAAGCCGACTTGAAGAGTGGTGCGACAGTCAAAACAGCAGGAATTCTATTTCTGGAAGCAACCAGCGTGTAATCTTAATGGGATTAATGGCTCTGTCGGACTAACAGCATATAACAATGTCAATGTGTGCATCTTTTGTATGTCAATTCTTAGAGAAGGTCTGTTTACTTTTGCTAGTGCGCCGGCTCGCGCTACGCGTTAAGAGTCACGTGAGCAAAGGAGACTGGCTAGTGCTACCTTACTTCAACAGGTCTTACTAGTACGGAGTTAAGGTAAAGCACATCCATAAATGCTGCCACCCATCCATCTAATCAAGACGACCTAGAGTGTCAAAATGGAGGAATCTCAGAAAGCTTGGGGTGAGCATCCCTCAAGATATGTTCAAACCGGTCATATACTTACTGAGAATAGAGCTTGAAAATGCCGTCAAGATTGTTGATTCTCTACGCGACGCCCTGTATGATTACGACGATGCTGAGCAAAAATTGATCAATGAGGAAGCTCCATGGAAGAAAAATCCACATCATTTCAAAAACGTCCGTATTTCTGCTGTGGCTCTGCTAAAGATGGTCATGCATGCACGCTCTGGAGGATCAATAGAAATCATGGGCCTTATGCAAGGAAAGATCTCGGGTGACACATTTATCGTTACCGACGCTTTCAGATTGCCTGTCGAAGGTACGGAAACCCGCGTGAACGCATCAGAGCAAGCCAACGAATACATTGTCCAATATTTAACGTCAAGTCGAGAGAATGGCCGGGCGGAAAACGCCATCGGATGGTACCATAGCCATCCGGGCTATGGGTGCTGGCTATCTGGTATCGACGTCGACACGCAAATGACACAGCAAAAATATTCAGAACCTTTTCTCGCTGTGGTCATAGATCCAGACCGTACGATATCTGCCGGCAAGGTGGAAATTGGTGCTTTTAGAACGTTCCCAAAGGATTATCAACCTGCAGCAAACGGCAGTGGAGACGGCTATCAGACAATACCACTATCGAAGATTGAGGATTTTGGTGCACACGCAAGCAGATACTACTCTCTGGAAATATCACATTTCAAAAGCACGCTGGATACACATCTACTGGAGCTGCTGTGGAATAAGTACTGGGTATCAACGCTCAGCCAGAGTCCACTGTTCACCAACCGTGAGTACGGCAGCAAACAGATGTTGGACTTGGGCGAGAAGATTCGACAAGCGGAGAAGAATGTCAAAGCAGGTTCCCGGGGAGGACAGCATAGAGTCAATGGTCAAGATACTCAACTCGACAAGGTCATTCGTGATAGCAACAAGATTGCGGGCGAGGAAGTAACAGGGCTTCTGGCCAGCCAGCTCAAGGCAAAGTTATTCAATGGCGTCGGAGCTTCGATTGCTCATGAAGACAATATTCCCAAGGCATAACCGTAAGGGCCCTTGCATTTGGACATACAATCAGCAGCCAATTATGAATCAACTGAGCTGTTATTCGCTTCGAACGTCATCTTCTCTAGTACCGTCGCAGCATCCTCGATCCTTTTCAGAGACACATCCCTGCCTAATATACTCATCGTGAGCATCAAGGTTGGACCTGGACGACCTCCTGTCAAAGCCCATCTTAAGAAATATTGCACTGAGGCTCTGGAAGCTTTCGTAAGATCAACACTTTGATTGAAACGCTGAGCCCATTTCGTTGAAAGGGTATCAGCCATTTTCTCGAAGGCTTCTCTGAGACTTGGCTCATTCCAATGCTCCGGCAAAATTTCCCGAAATTGATCCAGCATTGTGCCAGTATTTTCAGTCAACATGCCGTCGCTCGGTCCGCACTTGTAGCGTTCTCGGGGTTTGAGGAAGAATAGATAGGAATTCCGCTCGACAAAATCTTGAGGTGTTGTGTAATTGATTGCGTCAGCTTTCAGTAAAGCAGCAATTCGATCCTTGAGCTCGCCGGTTGGATGGATCCTACTCCTGAAATGGACAAGGTCGTTAGGAAGGATCTGGGACGGTTGAAGAGAGAGTTCTTACTGAGGGTGCGCTTGAAGGTGCTGCTCCACAACAGTAAAGATTCTATCAATCATTGCTAGATACTCCTTTCCTTCTTCTTCGACATGTTTTTGGGCGTACCGCTTTTGAAGGTGGATGAGCTTATTTGGTGCTGCTATGGTATTACCTTTCGTAAACTTGAGATCGAACTAGCAGATGTCAACATGTCCTTGCTGGATAAGTCGTCAGGGCTTAACGTACATTTTGCACAAGGTCCTGCAAACTCAGCTGATCATCGCCTAGCCTATGAGACCATCCAAACAAGGCAACATGATTGACCAAAGCTTCTGGAAATATACCTTCTTGCCGAAACGAGTCAATGTCACGAGTAGAATTCCGTTTGCTGAATTTCTGCCGCGATGCATCCTGCAATAAACCGACGTGGGCAAAACTTGGCGGCTTCCAACCGAATGCATTGTACATAACTATGTGTTTCGGAGTTGATGGCATCCATTCCTAGGCCAGTCAACCTGATGAACGCATAAACTTCGCAAGTGCAGGTCGACCTACTACAGCCCGGATGACATGCGTGACTCCCATGTGGTGATCGTCAACGACGTTCGCCAAATGATAGGTAGGTAAGCCATCAGACTTGATGAGAACTGGGTCTTCAAAGTTATGCGGTGGACGTGACGCCTGTGCTTCCCCTTCACTTTTACGCTGCCCAATGACTCCATAGACAAGATCGGTGTACGCGGGCGGAACGTCAGGAAGCTTCAATCGAACGACATGCGGTTCACCCTTGAAAGCACGCTCCTCGGAATCTCCAGCTGTGATGCTGATACAAGTCCGATCGCAGTCGCTAGATAGACCAGGGCGTCTCCTCTCCTTCGCAAAGCCGTTCAAGCGCTCTGAGGAACAAAAGCATCTATACGCATGCCCCGATCGCAGTAGCCTTTCTGCATGACTCTGGTATATCGATGTTCTTGCAGACTAAGGATTTGTCAGGGTAACCTTGGATAGTCTCAATGTTGTTGATACCTGTTTGTACGGGCCATAAGGACCTCCAATATCGGGACCTGGAAAATCAATCAGCAACGTAGTATTGTCGAATCATCTCACGCTCCGCGGCATACCCTCATCCCATTGTAAGCCAGCCCACTTCAGGTCCTGATATAACCTGCTCTCGGCATTTTCGACGATCCTTTTCTTCGATCATCAGCCGCATGATTTGTTACCATCACCTGAGTTGATGAAAGGACCAACTTTGTCTGTGTCTTCAATCCGTAGTATAAATTGGCCCCCAGTAGCTTTTGCAGTTAGATAATTAAATAGCGCTGTACGCAAAGAACCCAAATGAAGATATCCTGTCGGTGACGGGGCAAACCGAGTCCTTGCTGGGGTTGTGGGGAGTCTCTGTGAAGGCCGCCTCTCTATGGCGTCCGGCTTGGAAGCTGTCGATAAAGCCCGACATCTACAAAAACCCCAAGGTTCACTTCCAAGAACGATAGAACGCCTTGAAAGTATCATATCGAATCAGACTCCCACTGCAATCATCCTGGCCTCATCGAGCGGGTGACTCAGGTTGTCCGGACAATTAAGATCGTCGTTCTCTAGCGCGCTAAAGGCATTCTTCCGAGGTTAACGAAAATGATTAATTGCCGAAGACAGCTTAATAGGCTTCCTACCTGTAGCTCCTTCGTCTTTACAAGCCTTGTGTGCGATGATGCTATGTGGCGCTTGAGCAGACCAGCCAGCACACCGTGAGGTCTTCCACCAGACCCTCACCGATAGTAAATCTCTTCGTTCAAAACGAAGGTATACTGCTGACTACGGGCAGTGGATAGCTCTACTGAAGACTTAGACTTGTACGGTTAGCTGGCAACTCTTTCTATTCTGTTATCTGTTCTCATAAGACCATAGAGGTCCTAGAAATCGAACGAGATGCAAGCAAGTCGGAGGTCAAGAAAGCATATCATAAAGTCCTCTTTCTCGTCGAGTCTGGCTTTCTCAGCTAATAACCTTCAGGCCGCGCTTTCTAGCCATCCGGACAAGGTCGCCGAGGGCGAGCGAGCTAGAGCAGAAATCAAGTTCAAGTCAATCAGCAAAGCCTATGAGATTCTATACGATGACGACAAAAGACATTTATACGACACCCATGGCATGTCTGCATTCGATAGCACTCATAGCAATGGGAGGGGCGCAGGTCCTGACCTTGATGAAATGCTTTCAGAAATGTTTGGCATGGGGGCTGGTATGCCACCCGGTTTTGGAGGGCCAGGACCAAGAAAATCCAGAAAAGGTGATGATGAGGAGCATCCGTATCAGGTCACGTTAGAGGACCTGTACAAGGGGAAGACTACAAAGTTTGCCAGCACGAAGAAAGTCATATGCAGCCACTGCAAGGGGAGTGGTGGCAAAGAGAAAGCAAAGGCAAAGAATTGTGCTACTTGTCAGGGCAAGGGTACATTCAAGACGCTACGAGCTCAGAGAATGGTTCCACTAATGCCCAATCATAGGCTCGAAGCAAGTACTAAAGTCTATAGGACCAGGCTTAGTTACCCAAGAAACAGTCATATGCGCTACTTGTAATGGTAAAGGAAGCGTATACGCTCCGAAAGACAAGTGCAAAAAGTGCAAAGGTGAGCGTGTCACGGAGGCACGAAAGGTTTTGGAGATATACATTCCCAGGGGCTCAAAGTAATGCCTGCACACTCAGATTATTCGTCGAAGTTGCTGATCTCTGACAGAGAAGGAGACAAGATAATTTTGGAAGGTGAAGCGGACCAGGTACCTGATCAAGAGCCCGGTGACATTATCTTCGTTATTGTCCAAGTCGAACACGAGACGTTCACGAGGGCAGGTGCCGATCTATCGGCCGAAATCGAAATTACTCTAGCCGAATCTCTATGTGGCTTTTCGCGGGTAGTCATGAAGCACCTGGATGGCCGTGGTCTCCACATCCAACATCCCCAGTCTAAGGGGGGTGTTTTGGAACCGGGACAAGTCATCAAGGTGGTAGATGAAGGAATGCCTCATAAAAAAAGTGACTTAAAGGGAGATTTGTACTTGGTGGTCAAGGTCAAGTTCCCAGAGTACGGATGGCTTGAAAAAGAGCAGGTACTCGACAAATTGAAAGAACTACTACCCACTCCTAGGAACCTAATACAAGCTGACGTCGTTGACGATGTTAGCTACGAAGAAATTGCCAGCTTAGATGAGTTCGGAGCAAGTGCTGAAGGCGACGAAGGTTGGGTTGACGATGATGAGGAAGACGGCGAGCCTCAATGTGCCCAGCAGTGACAGTTGGCGATGAAAACCATAAAGCATCTATTGCTTAGGACCGCAGGCGAGATCGTCAGACGCGCGAGGAGCACTAGCGAGATTCGCATGTCAGGATAGAAAGGTAGAGCGCTGCTGACTACGTAGATTAGTTCGATATGGGTCTGTACAGTCCCGCATACTTAAGGTACTTCTATTATTTTTAGACATCATGGGATAGAGCTTTGCCCAATCGGGACAAGACTGCCCTAACCATTAGAACATTTCGCTTAACCACACCACTGCCGCGGGAAATTCGAATTCGAAGATCACGACAACATAGATCACAAACGTCAAGGTCTGTCTCTTGCAAACGTGGCAGCTCCTGACATAGACGACAGCTGATATGAAATCTAGATGGCTGCCGCGAAAAAACACATCAAAATCGTAAAAAAGCGTACGTCAATCTGTTATTGAGGCTCCTCACAAAGCGCTCCACCTCCGCTTTAATCTACATCCTCTTCAATAACCAAATCGACGCCTAAGATGTACGACAAGCAATATCACTCTGCTGATATCTCATTCTGCAGGCACCAAGCGCTTCAACCGTCACCAGAGCGACACCTACAAATGTGTCGACGCAAACTGGCGGAAGCCCAAAGGTATCGACAACCGAGTCCGAAGACGTTTCAAGGGTCAAGCTGCTATGCCTTCAGTATGTGTCCAATTTTGGGGTGTAATCACTGCGTTACACAGGTGGAACTTACGGGCACGGATCCAGCCTGCTTCTCAGAACGCCAACTTCGTGGACGGCAGATTAATTTCCTGGAGATGGAGGCTAATCGAAGTACCATGGTTTAGATCGGATACGGTTCTAACAAGAAAACCCGGCATATGATGCCTTCCGGTCACAAAGCTTTCGTGGTCCATAATTCTAGAGACGTTGACCTTCTGCTTATGCACAACAAGACGTTCGCGGCAGAGTACGTACACGTACTCGCTGTTTCTCAATCGTACATCTACATATTTGTATAGATCACTAACTGCAAATAGGATTTCTCATGCAGTTTCATCGAGAAAGAGAGTGGATATCGTAGCAAAGGCGAAGCAGCTGGGGGTAAAGGTTACAAACGCGAAGGCTCGGGTGACTACGGAGTCTTAGGTGGATCATGATTATCAAGTCAGGCCATGTGATTTGATGGGGTGGAATGCTCTTCATGGAAGAGATGTAGCATGAGCGCTTCATTAACCAGGTTGACAAATGCCCGAACGTCTGGATTCACATCTTTCAAAATAAGACAAAAAAGAAGCATGTTGCCGGTGCACTATTATTCGGACGACGCTCTGTGAGACTTGTCCCAATCACAATTCCGCTGTCTTCCTTGCAATCTCCACACCTCTTGTACATGGATTTGGAGACTTCATCTCACCTTGATCCTTGCGTGATTTATGACATGATAATGATCCAACCCATTTTCAATAGGGTCAAGAAAACAATGCCTGCAGCATTTGGCCAGACAATAATGCGGCAAAGGACTAATGCTATCAGAACTACACGCGCTCTTGTCATAGCTATCTCAAAAACTTCAAAGCCGGTTAGCAAATGTTTAAATTTTTAGTTCAGATCGCCGAGGACATCACCTAACCTCTAAAACGTCTAAAAGCGTCGCCTTTATCCCTGAAATGGTCGTCTATTCTTACGTCGTACCCCATGCCTGATTATTTGACCCATATTCCAGCTTATAGGTGTTACCGTGTTTGAGGCCTTTGTATCTCCTGCCAAGGAATATGAAATAACACTAACAGTTTCGTGCCACCTTTACAACATTCAGCTTTCATTAATTAACCTTTTGCCCTGTACTGTACATAAGAAGTGCTTTTCATCATGAAATGTTACTTCACTGATGTATTCACGGACTTAGTTGATTTGTGCTGAGAGAAGCTTTATGAATCTCGAAGCTATGATGTTCTCCTCACAGCAAAACAACGACTTTTGGGATCGGCCCATCGTCTTCAGCCCTACGCGCATCGTGCGAGTCTTCACTATCTGCGTACTTATCGCTCTTTCTATATATACCGTGCTGTGGATCGTCCCTGGCGGGCGTTCCTCGAAATCTTTGGCGCCTTTGCTGGACGAGGCTACTAATCCGACACTTCAAGGCTCGAACAAGGATAACAATTTAAAAGGCATGCAATATCCTTCCAGTGAGAGCACTCATTTGAAGGATGCTGCATATTTCTCCAGCAAGGCTTCAGCCTTAGGAGGATACTCTCATTCCAGCGGAAATTCAGAGCTTAAGGGAGAGCCTGATCCCAAGGAAAACCCTTTCTCGAAGGAAAAGCTCAAGCCTTCGCATGAGTCAGCGTCTACCACAGGCAGCGGGATAACAGCAAAATTCACGACAACCCCATACCCGCCCCTTCCTCCTGGTGATGACGGAGAGTACATGTCCATATGTATAGCTGTGAAGAATCAGCACCTGGACCTCCTTGAATGGTTCCCCCACTACTACTATCATCATGGCATTCGACGTTTTTATGTTATGGATGATGGAAGTCAACCACCAATTTCTATCCTCCCTGATTACGGCATCCCCCACTCAGCGATCACCTTTACCTATATACCTCGCACCCCGATCGACGAACGGCCCGAGCCAATGCACCACCATATTTACGGCAACATGTGCATTAAAGACTATGGCAAGCGCCACACATGGATGGCTTTCCTAGATGCTGATGAGTTCCTCGAGATGCGGAACGGCCAAACGCTAATGCAATGGCTGCATGATTGGGAACACAATGATACTGTCGGTGCTGTGGCTGCTCAATGGCTTACCCACACCTCGGCCGGTTTGCTTACCCGTCCTGAAGGCGGTGCGCGCAAAAATTTCGACAAGTGTGTCGTTAACGATCCTAATGGAGAAAATAAACACGTAAAGATGTTTGTTCGCACCGAGCTCTTCCAGCAAGTGAATAATGTACATCATATTGGGACAAAAGATGGGTACATGGAGGTAGGAGAGCACGGAGATCCCGCTGGACCGTTCAGGAATCCGATTACCCATGATAAGTGGGCTCTTCACCATTATGGAATGAAGTCGCGGCAAGAGTTTATAGAGAAGCAGGACAGAGGTAATGCCAATGCGCTTGCCAAGCCGGTACCTGAGTCGTTATGGGAAAGTATTGAAGGGATGGATCAAGTTGATTGCAAAGAGTTGACTAACTATTATCCATGATGCCTGAAGTAGTGTGGAAGAGGAACGATATTGTCTATATTAGAATCATTTTTGTTACACTTTCCTATATGAGGTGAGGCGCAAAGCCGAGAGTCTAAAGTTATTTAGTATACTACCTCTGGCAAATTAACCGAATTTACCCGCTAGTAATATTTCGATCGTTTTCTTACTAAAATTTAATACGAGAACTATTAATAATATATTGTCTTATTATATAATCTCGCTATCGTAGTAGATAGAGACTCTTAAAATCGTAAAATAATTAAAACGTTTATTATTAAGAAATTTAATATTAGCTCTAATTATTAAGAATTTAATATAAGAAGAAGAAGAATTATTAATTAATCTATAGAAGAGTAAGATCTATATACTAAGTAACTCGATAACTCTATTAAAATATAGAGTAGAACACGTAGTAATTGTATTGGCTAAGGAGTACTAGCTAGGAAAGCGAGATTATAAGGCACGCCTTAGCGTGTCACGTGATCTAATCAGGTGACCTAAATATCAACACTTCCTCTCGAGCGTATTCTCGTAGACTCTCTATTCTCTAGGAATCTCGAAATATATTCTCCTCTTCTTTTACAACACCCCTTCTTATAAAAGATAAGTAATTATCACGGTTTTCCAGTATGCCAAGGGAAGATCGGGTAAGGATCGGGGAGGCTAGGCCAAATTTATATTAGTTTCTCAGCATAATCTCCGCCCTACGGCCCTTAAAATTCCATAGACTTTTTAATTATTAATCTTAGATTATTTTTCATGATAATATAATAGCAACGCTTAATTTCGATACTAACTAACTATCGAATCGTTTAGAAGAAGTTCTTTATCAATATAGCTTACTCACCGTTATTGAATTTATTAAATAAGTGAGCTATTAGATTAGTAAAATCTTATTAGCTTTTCTCTCTACTCTTTATCTACTTAAAAGTCTCTTATTTTTACTTCTCTTATTAATTAGCTTTATAAATTAACGCTAGCTACTTCAGTAAATAGATAAGTACTTATTCTCGCATTTGATATTTAGGAATTATATAAGTTCTAGAAAGTAAAGCGAATTCTTAATAGGTGAGTCATTCGAAAAGATAGAGACTTTATTATATAGTATCTTATCAGATAATTAAGATACGGGCCTAAATATAATCAATAATATAACGTTAAAGATCTCACGAACTTTAATAACTTAGTACGATAATATAAAAATACAATAACTGCTGCTAATACCCTTTAAACTCAAACTATATCACGTCTACTCACCTCACCGCTATATTCAAATAACTTAACAAGTTTTATCGACCGAGAATACAATTCCCCTTAACTTAATAGCATTTATATAATTATTGAAGAAAGATATTAATCAATAATTATGTTGTTATTGTTATAATATTCTAACTACTTCTACACTATATGCTTTCAGCCGTCAATTTGATCTTACTATTATTAGTTTTCTAGCAGTCTATCGTCACTGCCACGAGGATTTAATTGAGATTATAACTTATTATTTTTGAATATATATCTAAGCAAGCGAGATCGCTTATTTTTTCTTATTGTTATGAAATATTGTCACGGTTTTCCAGTATACCAAGGGAAGATCGAGGAAGGATCGGGGAGGCTAGGCCAAATTTGTATTAGTTTCTCAGCATAATCTCCGCCCTGCGGCCCTTAGAATTCCACAGACTTTTCAACCATCAATCCCAGACAATTTTCCATGACAGTAATCGTCGCATAATACTTTCGTCGCTTGCTTCTTAATAGTAGTCACCTCAGTTAATTAACTATCTTAATTAATTATATTAGACTATTTTCTTCTTTTATTATTTAATACTTTATAATTATTATAATATATTAGAATTACTAGATCTAAGAGACTCGTATTAATAGAACTATAGTCTATCTATTTATTAATTCTAACGCGTTTATCGCTCGTATTACGCGTGAATATAACGTATTATCGAGAAAGCTTTGAAGACGATATACGAGAAACTATTTTAAATTAAGTCGATTAATAGTAGATTAAGTTCTTATAAACGAAATAAAGAAGATTATTTACGAGTATATCTATTAATTAGACTCTATCACGAAACGCACTTGCCAAGCCAAAGAATCGGCTAAGGCAAGTGCTTAGCAAAGGCAAGTGCTTGGCCGGCTAAATTTAGATAGAATTTTCCAACTTAGAATAATTAAGAATTAGACACACTCAACTAGCTATTTAAATACACTTCTTTTACTATTATAGTATAATAGTAACGCTTAAATAGCTATTATTAGCTATTTTAGGAAATTCTTCATCTATTGTTTTTTAATTAGTACTTATTATATTCGTTGAAATAACTCTTCTCCGCGAAGAACTATATTCTATCTAATAAAATCCGTATATAAGATTATTGAAATACTTACTCGAACGATCGAAATCTTACTGAGTTCGTCAAAAAACTTATTAAACTCAGCTCCCTCACACTCACTATCATTAGTATTATCACTATCATCACTGTAGCTCACTTATTATTGCTATATTATTATATTACTACTATTATAGACAACTGCCGCCCCTTTTGAGCTACTTATCTTATTATCTTTACTATAATTAAATAAAAAAAGAGAAAGAAATATAATACTATTAATTACATATATGCGTTACACCTTGACGTTAATAAAAAAATCTTTCTTATTAATATAATACTACTTCTTCGTTATCAAGAATACGGGTCGGAAAGGTGTGGTATATTTGATGATATGGGACTAGTTTTTCGAATATCATACCGAAAGGTATGGGATATCTCATACTCCCATTAGGTTTTTAATAAATATATTACGTAATATTTTTCTATATTCTATAAATACGTAAAAAGCTTAAGCGAACGCTTATGTAATTATAAAATTCTATAAATAGATTAAAAAGATATAATTTTTTAAAAAAAGTTAAAAAAAAGTTAAAAACGACTCTATTCAACAGATACCACACCTTTCCGACCCGTAATCAAGAAAATTACTATTATTCTAACTTCGTTAGCTCTAAACTCTATCTCGCGGGATGTTATTATTTTAATCTTTTAAATAAACGAATTTCTACACTTCGAGCACGTCTTTATTAATCTTATCTTCGACGATGTTAAATAGTTTATTATCGATATTGTTAAGATTAATTTCAGGCCTTTAGAGATTGCAAAAGAAGTAGCTTTATTAGCTCGTGACGTATATGTAAGAGCTCGTTTTATATCTATTAAGACTTTATTAAATTAATCTACTAATTAAATTTTTAATCGATTAATTTTTAAGATTACTCTAATTAGATTTAAGACTAATATTTAATCGTTAAAAAGATTAAGAAAATCTTCTTCTACTAACGATATATCTCGCTCTTCGCCTTTAAAAAGTTCTATTAAAAATTCTTTTAATATTAACTCTAATTCTAATAATTTAACTATTACGAACTTCATTAATTTTAATTTGAATTTTATATCGAATTCTAATTTAAATTTACGTATAAATTCTATTTTTAGAGATATTTTAAATGACTTTAATATAATTAAAAATAACGATATTAATTAAAAGAATATTAACTTTTTATAGTAACAATAAACTACTTTATAAGACCTTCTATGTAGCGTATCTAGATCGTCTAATAAGTAAGAATCGCTAGAATTAAATAGTATTAATGCTATAGTAGTATTAGTCGATTGATAAAATGCTAATAATATAAGATTCTTTAATTCGATATATAAGAATAAGTGAATAACTTTCGATAATTCTTTAATAAAGTATATATTAAAGAAGACTTACTTTCGAGATATATATTTATTTTTAAAGTATGCTCGTAACGTAGCTAGCATTAAAGATAATAAGCTCGTTTATATAAATCTCTAAACTTATTTTAAGGGATCTACTTTAAAATAATAATTAAGCGAGCTTTTTAATAATAATAAGCGTCTTATAAAGCTTAAGAATAAATTAAATAAGTGAAAAAGAATATTAATTAAACGATTTAAAGTATTTATTAATATAGCGATTAATTCGTTATTAAAGAAAAGATATATCTTAAGAGATATTATTAGTAGAAGAGAGCCTAGAGAGTATATATAAAAGATCTTACGTGCTTCGAAAGATATCGACTTAATTAGTATTAAAAATTAGCTTAATATTATTTATAATAATTTAAATACTAAGTTAAGACGTGATTTAAGAAGATTAAAGAATCGAATTATCTTATATAATTTTCTTGAGAAAATAAATAATTTTAAATATAATTAATAAATCTACGTAAATAGATACAGTTCGAGAATATATAAATTTTCTTCTTCTTCTTCTTCGGGAAATATCTTTTTTTAAAAAATCGTTCTTCTCAAAATCGAAGTAATAGTAATAGAGATATTTCTAATTAATATTAATCTCGTTTATAATCGTAATCTTCTTAATAATTTTAATTTCGATTTTAGCAAAGTATAAATTCTAATAATTAATATTAGAGATCTTACTTTTAATAATCTTTTCGTTAACTTAATAATTAATATAAGAGTTAAACCGCTTAATTAACTTAGTTATTTTCTCGTTTTTATAATATTTAAAATACTTATTTAAATTTATAGTAAAACGCTTATTAATAAAACGCTTAATCTCGTTAATCTCTATAAATCGCTATATTAAACGTATTAAATTCGATTTCGAATCGATCTTGATTTAATAATTAATAATAGTTTTCTTTAAAATTAATTAATTTTTAATTAAGTAATTAAAGATCTTAATTTAATACTATAAATCGTTTAAAAGTAATTATTTATTAGGTCTCTATTATTAATAAAAATATTAAATATAACGAGTAAGCTTAAAATTCGAATTATTAGAAAGAAAATATTAATATTAAATACTCTTACTTTATAGACGAAGATTAATATAAGAATAAGATTACGGGCCGGAAAGGTCTAATATATTTGATGGGATATCCCATATTATACCATATCATATCATATCATGAAAGGATATCATAAGGGAATTATACCAGATCACTTATAAAAATATAAAATAAGAAATTACTAATATTACAAAATAATCTAAGAAATTTCTAGTATATGTAGGGATATTTTATAATATAGATTATTTCTTATATTAGGTGACGAATAAAATAAGAAATACTTCTTACGCTAACTACTAGCATTAAATATAGACTTTCGTTTTACGAATCTATATATATTACATATTAGTAATAGCTAGAATAATAACTAGAATTTATATATCTTAGCTAAAATTATTAATAAATCTTTCTCTTATCTTTAAATAGTGTTCTATTTCTTCGAATTATATTAGCTTTTCTAAAAGTTCTCGTTAATTAGACTAACGCGAATCTTATTAAGAAGCTCTTATAAGAATAGTTAAATAATATACGTTATATAGAAAATATGTTTAAGATTCCCCGTATTTTATTCTTTAAGATTAAGTAAATTATTAAATCTTTATATTATTTATACGAAGCGTGTAACTTTAATAACTAAGAATATATAATTATAAAAAATAATTATAAATTCTTTTTATAATGCGAAGGGAGGAGAGAAGAATTTGCTATCGTAGAATAAATAATAGATTATTATTATAATTAGCGTATTAGTAATTCTTTTAATAATTAAATAAATTAAATATATTAATAGTAATAGAAATAACTCGTTAAGCTCTAAATAATTGCGAAGATCTTTCGTAATACGATATTAAATGCGATAACGAGCTTAGCTTAATAACGTAATAATAAAGTGAAGTAATAATAATAACGATAATAAAGTAAAGTAATAATTAGAATAATAATTAGAATACTTAATAACGTGATAATGAAGTGAAATAATAATAATAATAACGATAATAAAGTGAAGTAATAACTAGAATAATAGCTAGAATACGTTCATATGATTCTATATAGAGTAACTTCTTCTATATATAATATATTTCCTATACCCCTACATATAACATAGAATATTCCTACATATACCAGAAATTTCCCAGACTATTCCATGATATTAGCACGTTTCCCAGATTATCTCATAAAAATCAAATAATATAATCTTAATATTATATTATATTATGATATGATATCGACACTCTATATCCCAGACCATCCCAGACCTTTCCGACCCGTAAATAAGATATATTATACTAATTCTAATAAGCTTTCTACACTATTAAATAATAATTAATTTACTAACTTTATAAGAATCGAAACCTACTATCGAAACTATTAGAAATTCTTCTTATTTAAAACTAAGTTATATAGATATTTACGTGTTAACTATTCTAGAAAGCACGTTTATATCAAAGAAGTAGAAAAGTCTTCTCACTCTAATAAGCAACTTGTAAAGTCTTTTAACTTCGCTAATAAATAATTAAAAATTATTAAATCTATCGCTTCTAATTAGGATTTAAGAAATAATTTTACTTTTCGAAGCTAAACTTATATTATAATTAAAGTTAAGCTCGATTCTATTAATTAAGAAGATAAGATTTATATTAATATCGAATATAATATAAGTTTAATAGATAGATTATAATATTCTTAGCAATATTCGAATATAGTTATTTTTAAGATAATAATATCTTTACGAGTGCGTGAGATTAATGCTTCTAAGCACGAGACTTCGAAGTATATTATATAGAATATTTATCTTTCTGAAATTAATAATCAAGATCGAAGAGTGCTTACATATCGACGTAGAGAGTTATATATTATTAATAACTTACGTGTTAAAATGCTTATTAAAAATAACATTATTAAGCTCGAAGAGATTATTATTAATATAGTTAATAAGAAAATAAGAATTAATAGCTATAGCACTACGATTAATATTATTACTTAATCTCGAGGCGAGTTTATTCGAAGAAAGATCTATATTAAATTATTTATTTTCGTATCTTCGTATAGCGAGATAATTCTATTAA